>AXCO02003675.1:0-22934 GCA_000473525.2 Anopheles melas | reverse complement strand
TAAGTGCGCAGTACAGTGTCTTGAAACACATAGGATCACGAAGCTCGCGCGTCATGTTTATGATCAAGCCAAGTAGCTGATTGCCACTAGCGACTACTTGGTCTATCTGTTCTTCGAAGGAGAATTTAGCATCTAGGAGGACTCCCAGATCCTTTACACAGTTCACTCTATCGAGGTTCTGACCATCAAGCGTATAGTTAAACAGCGCTGGAGCTCTTGAACGGCTGAATGAGATTATGACGCATTTATCGATACAGACGCTTAGTGCGTTACGCTTGCAAACAGGAGTCAAATTCTTCTGGCTCACGGAGAAGATGGTGTTCTGGCTCACGGGTTTCACGATAGATTTTAGCATCATCTGCGTAGAGTAGGCAACTATTATCCGGGAGTACCGTGCACAAGTCGTTTATGTAGAGCAGGAACAACAGGGGCCCCATGTTGCTGGCCTGGGGTACGCCGGAGGAGGCGCAGATATATCTAGATTGGTGGGAGTTTAATGTTATAAGTGTGCAATTTGGATAAGCTTGTGAAAGGATAACACAACCAGGCAGAGACAGAAACATATATTTATGCGAGGGACATACTAAGCGATATAAAAACAAATATTTGGTTTTCTCAATCAACCTAAACCGTCTATCGCTGGTGAGCTGTACAATGCTGAACTGACTTAAACTCCCTAGTCCTAACTAGCTCGGCCCTAAGCCTATCGCGCCGATGCTTCACGAAGCATCTTCGAGCAGATACTCCACTTCTGGTAGATGCAGGTGATCGCTGCTCCTTCGGCTACGACACATTTTATGCTAACTCAGCAGAAAATGTGTTTTGCGATGTTTCGCAGTCCAGAACCATGGGAGAGTGCTACTAGTGCGATCTTGTGGTGTGGTTCTTGCGACAGGAAGTAGCTCGTCTGCTTTGCTTCCGTTTAGCTCAAAATACACCCCATTGCGTGTGAAATAACTATATCCTAGGAAAAACCTATATATGAAAATAACATACAACACTCAATTAAAATAACAGATTTTTATCTTTTATAACATTGGTACACATTTCTGAAACAAGAGCAATGTGTGAAACAAAATCGTATAGAACGGCGTAGAGCATTTATGTATAATATTTTTGGCCATCGAAATAAAAAGGAGAAATTGTGCAAACCTCAAAAGGAAAACAAAACAACAACAAAAAATCGGTTGATGTGCACAAACATAAATATATGTATTGCTCATCCTTATCCCGTTTCGCCGTGGCACTGAATCTCATAATGTGTGTGTGCAATTCAAACGCGGTATAAAAAACAAAAACCAAACAAAAAAACAAGTAACAGAGTGTCCCTCGGACAATGCCTGCTCACCGAACGCTGGAAAACGGCCCACATACATATACATATGTTCACATTTATTTGCCTGCAATGTACGATTGTGCGTGGGTGCATGCGGTCGTTAGGTTGCGACAATTTTTCCACTACGCTGTCGATTAATTTATTTGCACTCGATGACAATTATTTAAATAGTTGGGGTTCTGTATGTGTGTGTGTGTGCGGGATGAAAAAAAGTGAGACAGGATAAAACCAATCTTGCGTACGAAAACGTAAAGGATGACAGTAAAGGAGTGCGGAACGGGTTGCGAACGGGGATATGTGCACACTTGTTTGTTGTTATCGAAATCGATGACCAAGCGCAAAACTGTATGCTCGTTCATCCGAAGTTATACACCATGTGGCAACATAATTTAACCGAGCAACGACCACGTACGGGCGGGAAACTTGACCAGCAAAGCGACAGGACACGCGGGGCGGTGTGACGTTCAGCTTGATTCCTTTTTTTCCTACTGGAAATTTCATTATTGAGCAATTTTTGTATGGAAGGTTATGGAAGAGACAATATATGTTTGCGTTTTATTTAAACTTACCAATGCAATAAAACCTGGATGAGCAACAATTAAAGAATTGTGAACAGAAATTCTCCCCTAACGAGGTTTCTCTCTACTCAGTTCAATGTGTTGACTTAGGTTTCTCACTAATGGCAGTCCCTTTTTTCTAGTTTCGCTATATTTTAATGCTTAATTCAGTAAACTTAATTCAAATCTTGCAATGGTGGCAAGTACCTGTATATAGTTAGCTCGACAATGATGTCTCCGACGTCTGTAGTGAATTACTTTTCTTTTGATTTTATGCAAACGCTTCTATTAGGAACCTCCTTCGAATTTTCGAATTCTTGATAAATGGTGAACATCATCTTTCTGCTTCTATTCAACAAGCCAACCACATCTTCTCGGTTTCCTGGACGATATAGTAGGTTTGCACGGGTAGGTCGTCCGGTGCCTTACGAATGACATGGCCAGCTCACCGAAGTCCCAAGATGTGTCTACTCAAAATTGTCAAACCTTTGAGAAGTGTGGACATTCAATGTGGACGCACGATTGTGGACGATTGTGTGGACGCAATTATTAAATTAAATGTCCACATTGCTTAATTCAGGAAACTTAATTCAAATCTTGAAATGGTGGCAAGTACCTATATATATATATATAGTATCAATATTACATAGTATTATTACATATATATTACATATAGTATTCAATATCACATATTATAGTAAACTCGACAATGATGTCTACGATGTCTGTAGTGAATTGTTTTTCTTTTGATTTTAAGCGAAAAGGTCCTTTATATCAGAATTAAGAACCTCCTAGGGTCTAAAGCCGTTATCTTCAAATTTCTGGTAAATGGTGAACATCATCTTGCTGCTTCTATTCATTAAGCTAACCACATCTTCTTGGTTTCCTTGTGGACGACATAACAGGTTTGGAGGGGTAGGTTTCCTTGTGCCTTACGAATGGCATGGCCAGCTCAACAAAGTCCCTAGATGTGGCTACTCAAACTTTTCAAACCTTTGAGATTTAAAAATGTTTTGTAATTGAGTTACATTGAATGTCCACATTGCCCCGAATGTCTGCATTTAACGTATTCTCTGAGGTATTGGGTAAATTATTCCTTGGCATTGTAGCCATTAAAGGCAAAAATAATGTAAACCTTTCAATGATTTGTCTATTCTTCATCATATCATATCACCAATTTGAGGATACTCTATCGATTATAGTACATATTATATGGCCGACCGCTTAGACGATTTCATATCATCTCATCTTGAAAGCCATCAGATAGAAGAATCGTTTCTGGCTCTGTTAAGGAAGGACATAGAGGCACCTCCTAGGTAACTAAACATTCTTATGAACACCTCGTTCGTTCGAGTGGTACACAATTTTGGAGCATTTAAAAGAATATATAAATGCTTTACGATGGTCGAGACTATCAAAATAAAGGTATAAATCTTTTAATCGAGCTAGCAAAAACTATAGCGACAATGGCGAGCGTGCAAAAAAACGAGCAAAAGGCAGCACTGGAACGCTATCGACATCATTGCTTTCCGGTGGAGTTGTCCGTAGCTTTTGACTGACGAATCTTGCCAACGCGGGCGTAGTTAGAAATAGCGAACAAATCACGATGGTTGAAAAACAACAAGAGAGAGAGAGAGAGATAGAGAGAGAAAAAAGGAGAGAGAGAGACAGAGAGAGAACATAAGACTTGGATTATAGAAGTAATTTACTTACGCTAAGAATCATAAATCCCCACCGCACTCGACGCCCCAAAAAAATGGCCGACGGTGTGTCCTTCATGCAGCCTCCATTGCTCCACTCCTTTCACCCTCTCCCCCATCACCTGCCGATACGAAAGCAGTGTTGGGATGTCGGGATTGAAATAAAGTTGTTTTGGAGTGGCCCATAACGCGATTTGTGCCAACATCAAGATTCCATTAAGAGCCAGACGTGTTCCACTGTGTAAATTAGAGTTTTGCCCGCTTTTGTTTCTGCTCTGCTTCGCTACCATCGCAACCGTGCACCCATGCACCCGGCAACGTCTCTTCCTCGTCACGGTTGCGCACACGCGGGCAAGATGGACCACATCTTATTGGCTCACGATTTGATCACGTACTGTTTGCACGAGTCACGTGTTCATCATCCACCGGTTGCCCTATCGTGCGCGGGTAGCAGCACTACCACCAACACAGGTCCAGGGCGACCGGGTAATCGGAAACGGGGTCGCGAGAGGGGTGTAACGGCATAACCAGCAGCAACACGAGGCGGCGCTACTCATAAATACTGTCTGGCTGGTACTGTGCCTGGGCCATTACTAATCGGTGTTAGGTGAGCTTCCGGGGGCCGGGTGGGTGATATGTCCGCGGACCCGAAGACACCAGAGGCTTAGGGGAGTGAAGGCGAGCAAAAAGAGTGACAGTATAAAAAGGATACACAGGATACTACTGGCACTCGGGTTAGGAAAGTTCGTGTTGCAACACGTGCGCGTCATGCGCTTCGCCGGCGGTGACGGGGCCCGACCGTCCGTATGTAACACGTTAACCATTTTTAAATTGATTTTCACAATTCGCACGCCCGCAGGCTGCCTGCCGACTGTGATTGGAAGGGCAAGAGGCCGCAGCAACATTATACACATATTACATTTAATTGGCTCTTTTTTCGATCTTTCATGCCCAACGACCACACTACTCTTAGCACATTTCCATCGCCTTTCTCTGGCAAGGAAAATTATCCAAATCACATTTGGGAAAATCTATCTCCGGTATGTTTGTGTGTGTGTGTGTGTGTGTGTGTGTGTGTGTGTGTGTGTGTTTTCCCAACCCTCGGTGCACCGTATGTGTGCAATGTCACAGTCCCTTCGTAGTGAATAGTTCGCTGTATCGCAACATCGCATGGCAGTTGGTTGCTTTGATTGATTCCTTGCTTAATGTATGTTGATTTAGCAAATCAAGCTGGCCTGAAAGATAATCTTGCGAGTAGATTTTGAAGGTTTTTATTCGTATTGTATTATAATCAAAAATTGCGTACAGACATCTTATTCCACTTTTAATAAAGGCTAGAGGTCCTAGACGCTACGAAGTTATGATTAATGCAGTCTATGTTTGGTGTAGAACAACTTCAGTGTCGATATTTGGAAAAATATATTGAGGCCCGTGAATGGATTTTCCGGTCAACAAGTGGTCCACCAAACAAATGAGTTTGACACATCGGCTTTATGCAAATCGAACGAACGCTACAGATAATTCATAAACATATTACTTTTCAACGTTTCCCGCTTTCAGTGTCACCCTAGCACAGTGCAAGCGTTCCAGGGCTCTATGTTGGAGGTGATGAGATCGAATCTCGCTTCTTATCATGTTAGTTTATTCTCATTGTTCACACGTAGAATAGCATAAGTTAATCGGAAATTAATGAATAGTTGTTATAGTTAAAACAAATACTAGAAATACTTGTTGTAGGTAAACATGTAAATATAAATAATAAAAATACAATAATGCTACCTAACATGTTATCAAACCCATCTTTTCATACGACAAAAGAAGCATTCACAATGGAGGTAAATGATGCATTTTATCGCCTGTACTTTGAGGGGAAAGATGCGCGTCGTGCGTACTTTGAAAATCATCTCAAAATTCATCTCTCCCTCCCGCCAGGGGCACACAGTACACAGTGGAGATGTGTATCGGAAGAGAGGACTAATCCAAAACTTATCCTGTTTGCACCAGCAAAACAGACCCACTGCGCTCCTGCTCAACCGAAGGTGATGCAGAAAAGACAACCACACGCACACGGGAGTTGCTGCTGTGTGGTACAAAGGAAGCGAGGGGGGTGGGGAAAAAACAATATTTTCATAATATTTTACAATTCCCTCGGGAAGAGCTCGGCAACAGGCCGGCCAATATGCCTACTGTCAAATTTAGCTAAAGTGAAAGATAAACACATTTTGACAGGGCCACAAACTTCGGGCGCTCACCAGACAAAAAGGGACGCAGGCGGTTGAGGGGAGCCCATCTGATTTCTCGGGTCACGTGCGCGTCGGTAATGTTGTTCGAAATAATTTTTCACACGAATGATTTGAACCGTTGACACTGTGTCACTCGCGCGTGATGCCTCTTTCGGGGCAGGGGTGCATGGTGGAGGGGGTATGGTGGTAGGCAGTTGCGGTGCGGGGATGGCACACGCAACACGGCAATCTGTCAGGGGTTTGTTTTTTCAAACTTGTACCGGCCGCGTGAGTGAGTGTGTGTGTGTGTGTGTGTGAGAGTGGGTGTTCTTGATTTTCCACATCCTTCCTGGCTGGGCGGAACATTATCCCGGGCCAAAAGCAAGGCCGATTGTGCAACAGTTTCCAATGCAATTGTATAATCCGATTTGTTTCCGACGACGGTTTGAAGTGTTTCCGGTTCAGTTTAGTAGAAACGGTCGGTATTGTTATTGCTTTTAAGCGTTTGTTAACAAATAAAACGCACAATGTCATCTCTTTCCCTTAATCCTGTACGTCCAATCGAACGGTTTCTTCATTAACCAGGCTAATTGGCAGTATCGTCCGTGCGAAAGGCATTACCGAGCAATTTACTTTCCACACTTCGCACACCGGCACGCACCTCCTCAAAAGCCCATTCCAACCGAGTAAACATTGGAAATAACGTCTTCCGGTTTCCGTTCTCCACCGGCCAAACCACCCACTCGCCCTGCGGTCCCACGTGCGTCCGAGAGCGACACGTGCAAATCTATCAAAGTGGCAGATTTAAATTAGCTGAAATTGAAAAGTAAACATTCACCCAACGGCACACTACGCGTCGGTGGATGAGGTGTGCACGAACGCGATGAGTATGCCACAGCGCACTGCCCAAGCCCAAGGGGGAGCCCAGGGACAAGGACGAACGGGCGAGCAAGTGTGAACGTGTGCGTGCGTGCGTGCGGATATGTTTTTCTTTGTAGTATTTGCTAGGCCCTCCGCTGATTGAAAACTAACCTCTGGCCGGGGGCCGCACCGATTTCGGCCCGGACTGTCAAATTGGCCGGCACGTGTGCACTAAACAAAGCGAGCGAGCGAGCGAGGCGTGAACCATAGGGCAAGTGCACGCAAAAAGGGGTGTTGTACTAGCGACCCACACACAAACACACACACACACTCGCGCGTGCACACCGAGCATGAAAGGAGCATCGTTTTGCCCGAGGCTAATCCTGGATGACAGAGAGATACCTTTGCCTTTGCTTTTGTTTTAATGCTTCGCGCACTAGAGGTGCCGGCGGAGCGTAGATTCTGATGGGGCCAGTGACTAGCACGATAACAAAAAAGAAAGAAAAAAAAACACAAATGGAAACACTTTTATACATAAGAAAGTAATCAACGCCGGCCGGCTATTGCGCTGATAGATTTGTTCGCTTAACAGTGATGACAGCAGCGAAAATGTGCATCGGTAGTTTTTTGGCGCGAGCGTGAAGCGTTTAGAGCAATCTTGCCGGCGAGAGCGTTGGCTGGTTCAATGGTACACAGGAATTGTTTACGCTTATATTGAGGTTTTAAGTGTATGCTGCCGCAGTGCCCTCGGTAGCGTAGTGTGTATGGAGCAGATCGCACGTAGAGTGGGGTTGTGGCTGTCTGGGGATGGATTCTCATTATCTCAGTTTCTCGGACAGAACAGGTAAACTTTACTTTAATATTCTCCAAAATTGTTAAAGGTAGGAATGAATCTATTACATCAGGGAAATAAACATTAAAAACAGATTCCTCAGCCAAAATACAGGATACATTCTACTTCCACTTGGGTACTATTTCCAGTGTACCTGTCAACTTCGTTTAATGCTTAAGTTATCTAAATAATTTGTTGTATCGATGCAACACAGGATTTTTCAGGGGTTCGCATAGTTGTGGGACACTTTCTAGACTTTTTCTTATGGGAAATGAATTTTATATGACGGTAATTAGACTATGGAGCACCCTTGTTTTGGACAGGCTCATTGGAAATTCCTATTAGATTTGTCCAAAAAAGGTGCTACAGAGACAAGGGGCCGGTCTGGTAGTACAGTCGTCAACGCGTACGACGTAACAACATGCCCGTCATGGGTTCAAGTCCCGAATAGACCGTGTCCCCATACGTAGGACTGCTTATCCTGCTATGGTAACAAAAAGTCACTGAAAGCCAAGCTCACTTCACTACCACCTGTACCCACTAGGCAGGCATTGACCGACAGCGGTGCCAAAGAAGAAGAAGAAGAGTCAAATTTCCCTCACATGAAGCTCATTCCCCACAATAAGATCGTTATGTTAACTGGTGTCAATTAAGTACTGTGTTTCATCAACCCTTCATTGAGATTTTATGAATTCGCAAGAATCTGCAGCGATGATTGATATCAAATATTGCATCGAATATCGAATAATTCATTGATTCTTAGATTCATAAGATTCATGATCCTGTCATCCTTCATTAATCTCCAAAGTTTCATGATCTCGAAAGATTTAAGATATTATTATTGCTAATAATTCTCAAAAGCCTGTTTGGGCCGAGAAGCATGGGCAGGTCGTTATGCTAATAATAAGAAAAAGAAGAAGCTCGAGCTCTATGCGTCTTTTGAGATTCGTTTACCCCTTGAGATAAATTAATCCCAAGAGATTCGTGAATCTTTTCGACTGAGATTCAGATTGATTGAATTATTTCAAATATTCATTTTCCTTCAGAAAGATTCATCTGAATCAATATCACTCAATCAATGAATCTAGAAACATCCAATCTGAATCTGAAACTAGTCAATGCTGTACAGGTGAGTGTGTATCCAATCTACCGAAAGCTGTAATAAAAATAAACTAGCAACAACTGGTGTCAATTTAACGTGATTTAATTAAATTTTAATTTGTTCCTTTAAAAGTATTCTGTGGAAATGAATCTTTCGAACAACTAGAATGAAACTGGACTGTACATCTTCTTCATATCGGCTTCATACGAAGGTTCACCGTTATTTGCCAATGCCTTTGAAACCATCAGTTAAACTATTACTATTTACAAAATCTGGCCACCGTCATTGTATCGTGACAGATTGTTGCAACATAAATAAAGCGCACGGGGTTGTTTGCACACGGTAAATCGTGAGGACCACAGCGAGAGGCGTGACTGGCAAAAGCTAATAAAAACAGAACACACAGTGGCTGCCACACATGGACAAACATTGCCACTGTCCGCACACGCTTTTGTTAGAGCGGCTGTAAATGAGTAAACACACAAACAGAAAGATTTGTCAAAAAAGGGCAAAACAAAACAAAAAAAAATGTTGCCCAGGGAAACCCTCTGTGTCCCATTGTTGGATCGTAAGGGCTGACCAACTTCCTCAGTTCCGTGCGCACCAACTGGCAGGGAGCGAGTGAGTTCAGCACCTTTTTTTGTTGTTGTGCGCCCCGGGTTTGCGCACATCACCGCACAAACCCCCTTTTCGGGTTGATAGTGTCAATATCAACAATGAAACAGTTTCGCATAGGGACACGGCATCGATCGATTGCGGGTTTTTGGGCACAAAAGACCCAGACACGAACACGGCCCACCAAAACAGCCACCGAACAATGCGAACCGTTTGGAGGGCAGCCCACCAGCAGCAGCCTAAATCCACCAATGCGCCTAAAGTTGATTCGAATGAACAAACGGACCAAGCGAGGTCGCGGGTGCGCTCGCCCGCAAACACCGGCGAGAAGGGGTGCGTGCATAAAACCGGGAGGTGCAGCAGCAACAATAACAGCAACAACAACAAAAAAAAAGAAAGGAAAATCATTTATCATCAGCCGCAACGGTAAACAAACAAATAGAGCGGAGCAGTGGCTGCGGCACACGGCACAATTGTGGAATGCGCATTTCGTCCTGCCTGGTGGGAAATTTGCGGCGGGTAATGTACTTGCCCAGGGCGGAAAGTTTGCACTCCGCGCTGCTGCTGCTGCTGATGCTACTTCCAGAAGTCAAAATCCAAGGGCGGACATGGTGCGTTAAACACAAAGCCTATGATGTGCCTAATGTCCGTGTGTGTGTCTCTGTGGATGGGCTTTGCTAAGGAGGAGGGGAACACGGTAAGCATCATAAATAATGACTTTTATGATCGCAAAACTACCATAAGAGTCAAATAAATTAATATATATATATATATATACATACATACATACATACATACATACAAACACAGAGCCAACCCGTAGAGCAGGACATTCGTTTGCTCAGGACATCAACGGTGTGACGGACGGAAACGTTTTCGGAACCATTCAGAGAGAGAGAGAGCGATATATATATATATATAGATAGTGAACGAGAACACCAAGGGACGATGAGACAAAGCACGCAAGCGAAGTGGTGCGCAAAGCAAGATAAAATGATAATGTTCAGATCCAGTTGCTAAGTTAGTCATGATTCGGTCGAAAGAAGTTGTGATGGATGTGAGGAAGATTGTGCTTTAAAACTTGCCGCTCCTTGAGGCGAGGGCCTTGGCAAGGGGCCTGGCAAGGGGCGAAGGTGGCCCGTACCTTTTTAAAGTTGCCGTATTAATGACTATTAAGCGGAATTACTTTAAAGTGCGGTGTGACGGCGTATAATGGCGATGGGCAAAGGAGCGATCCGAAATTTAAAACTAATTTGCTACGCAATTGGAAATAGATTTGCAGCTCATTTTACCCGATAAAGAACGGTGACGGGCAGTGGACGGGGTCGGGCGGAATTGTACGAAATTCAATTGCTGTGCTCGGGAAGCAGAGTATCTATTCCTAGCTGGTTGTTGAGCTGTTAGAGGAGTTTCTTCAGCAACAAGAAAGAACAGAAAGCAAAAAACCATCCTTGAATTGTATTGAGATAACAGAGTTAGTTTAAGCACAGTTATTCGTAAAACATATTATTGCAAGAAACATACTTTCCCAGGCTAACTGCTCACTAGAGGACACTTCTAACACTACCTATCATTCGTTACACAAGACATACTAATTATATGATTTTGAATTCAAATCTAAACGACAGCATGATTCTCCACCCCATTTACGTAACATAATCAGTCATTTACACAACGCCCAACTATTTATGTACGATTTTTTTTACGATAAAGCAACTGATAACAGAACCATAATATCTATGTTTATACTATATTCTTTTTCTTTGCTTTGCTTGTTGGTGGTGATTGTAGTTTACAGGTGTATGAGATATTTTTTTAAAGCAAAAGTCCCAACCACGCGAAGAATGATCGTCAACTGTGAAATAATTCATGTCCGATTTTGTAAAAGCCTTTGGCGCTGCCTCTTAACCAACGGGCTTCGCCCACTAGTCAACTGTCCTGTTCTGAACATATCGTTCAATTACTAGGTTTACTAGCACAGTCATTTTGGTTAGTTACACGACGGCAGTATGAACCTTAACTTTATGGACAATCGTTTATTAGAGATCTGTTTACGCACAATTGATGAAGATACATGTAATGAAGATACATGTAATGAAGATACCCAAAATGACACGAAAGAAATGAATGTAAAAGGTTTTGGTATTCGAGATACGGCGCCACTGTTTAAAGTTAAAGTAAGAACTTCATTCAATCATAAATGATTGGCTCTAAAATTGTCGAAATGCGTACAACAAATCTGTGAGTTTGCGGATGTGCGTCTTCCGTTGTTCCGAATAATTCATTATATATTAAATTAATTTGAAAAAAAAAATGCAATTAATAAGGATGATAAGCATAAAGAAAAATCTACGTCTAGAAATAGGGTGTTTTATTACATTTCAAGAAATTGATAGTCATATGTTTATGAATTGTTGGCTTATTAGATGCATGCAAATAGTTTGATTTTGGCCATATCGTGTAGCCTATTAGCTAAGCCTACCACGATGTTTCATTGGCCTGCTTGAGGCACACTTACTACTTCTTAAAGTTGTCTGAGTTCTATGTTAGAAGCTATTTGTCTATTAGCTGCTAGTTTACTAAGATATTTAGAAGATAAGCCTCCCGGATATATCTTCTTCCTTCCCGGATATATCTTGTACCCATGCGGTAAGATCTACAACTCTATTTACCGAATAAAAAGCATTACAAATTGTAGGCTCCAAACGTACAGTGAAGCCGCTTAAAGGTAGGCATATTTACTAGCTATCGCTACATATTTTCTACTGCACCTAGAGCGCTACTGTGCTGCAATTAATTCTGTGCTACTTCCTAAACTACAATCTTTAAACCATCGCCCCGAGGTTTCCTCCAGTCCTAGGTCCCCAAGACAACCGTGCGATACTTGCGAGGTGAATGCCGGGGCGAGGGCGTACCACTCTGCCAAGATCTCTGTCTTGAGTGGTACTTCTATCGATCAAATTTGTATTCCCATTTCTTACAACCCAGCCGCCCATATTTTCTTCCTGCCGGTGGAGAGTCCGTGTCTCGCAGTTAACGCAGTTAGTCACAGCAGTGTAGTAAGTTCATAGAAGCGCCATAATTTGATATGCACCCTTCCTGTACATTTCGATCCGAAGAAATGGGCATCAGAGAAGGGGGATTGGGGAGATGCTGGGAATAAGTATGCTTTCTGCTGCGGCAGTACCACACATGCAATTACTCGGGCGCCCGGCAGAACACGAAGCGCAAGGATCTATATATATCATGGCCGGTGGTATACCGTTGCCGCCAGATTATGTCGCGCGCGCTCTCCATAATCAGTACACAAGCGATGGATGCCTGTTTCGGCGAGCGAGCGACGGTTTTCTGTGCGTGCGGTGGGCGGAGCTATCGGGCGAAGGGAACGCTACGCCCCGCCCAGCAAACGCCAGAAGCCGCCATCCTAGCCCCGCCCCATCACGTTTTCTCTGTCGCGTGTTGGTTTCTCGCTTTGCTCGTGTTATGTTTTCCTTCGCTTTACCGTTTCAGTTGCGTGCTCATGTTTTCCCGTGCTTTATTTTCCGTTTCATTGTGTGCTCTGTTTCTTCCCATTTCATACCAGGTTCCCCCCAAACCGTTCTCGCTTCTTTTGTTTTTTTTTTATTTTAGCTTGAAAATACTTTTCTTTTCATTTCCAATTTGTAACACAGTTTTTGAGTGGAGTTTTCTTGCTTACGGGTGTTGTTGTTGTTGTTGTTGCTGTTTCGGGAAAATTGGTTGACATTAACGATTTGTTTCCATCCTTCCCACGATTCTGCTGAATGTTCGGCACCGTGCGTGCTTTTTTTTACCTGATGATTTTTATTCGCTTCTACGTGTCGTAAGGTTAAAACAAACAATGTATAAATTCTTTAAAAATATATAAATCACTTCCTTAACAGAACGAAACAAAAAAAAAACAAACAAAATGTCTTGGGACCGAGATCCGAAAACCTCATTCCAATTCAATCTTCCTCTTTTATGCTGCCAAGCGTATCTTCACGATTTCCTTACACCTGCACATGAGACAAGAGCGAGGGAGAGAGAGAGCGAGATAGCAATAAACCTGGTATGTGTGTGTGTGCGTGGATGTGCTGATATGCTGCGCAAGAGGAAGCTGTAAATGGATGCCAAGTGATTGGAATGGCTCACCAGTACTGGTTTCGTGGTGGCTAAGTAAATCAAAAATCTATCTCATCCTAATATTTATCTGCTGCTGCAGCCATTCTACCCGTGCGACACTGGGAGGGAAGCGTGGGGGCCACTTGACGCAGAAAAGCGATGCTCTTAGCCCCGTAAAGTGCTTTCACACCGTAGTGAGTAAGAGCCTAAAGGGAGGGTCGATAGGATAAGTAACAAAACGGAAGAAGATTGATAATGTCAATGTTGTTACTTTGCTTATTGGCTTTGCGTGTGAATCTGTAAGAAAGGAAAAAAAAACAATAAGTTGAAATTCCGCCATGAGCTGAAACGCAAATCTATGACAGAAATTGGTAATAGAAATGCAGTCTTACGAGTATGGTGACTTAATTATCTCTTCTAAAAAAAATAATATAAATAATAAACATGTTAGGAGTCTAAATACAAAAATCCTTCTCGTTCAAAAACGTTACAAAAATTTTGTTCAGACTTTTATATTTGTTACCATGCCACAATGAATAAACGTTACCATCCGAAGTATATCGACCAAAAAGAATCACCACACATCGAATCAAAATGGAACAAAAAACCTCGCAAGCAAAATATTTCATCCAGCCACACGTAAGGTAGCCGACTTCCCCCTGTTTCCGGCCCACAATATATCGTACACATGATAAATGTACTAAAATATATAGATAAACGTAAAGACACACGGGCCCGTTCTTCGCTCTATATGGTGCGGAAATTTCCTGGTAGAGCCGCTACCACCAACGAGCCTCAATCGGGCGTGTAACGAATGTAGTCAACGTGCAGTGTAAATACAACAACCAACGGCTTGAATTTTCGGCTAAAAATTATTGAGCATAACTAACCTACGCCTTCGCGGAGTGCTTCCACCAAAACGTGTGACACACCACGTGCACCGTACTGGGGAGATTTCCATCGCTCCGGCTGCAGCAAAGCATGTCGCGTGCGCCCTTCAAGCATCTTAAGTAGTGTATGCATGTGTGTGTGTGTGTGCGTCTTTTCCTTTTATCTGTCTGGTGGGGATCTGGGCCGCCATTTGCTAGTGAGTGGTAGAGCACAGCAGGCATAAACTATTGCCAGGCGAAAGGAAGATCAAACTAACGTCAAAACAACGCGACCGGCCGTACAGTGTGTGCCACAGCACACACACACACACAGGCGCGCGCGAATGCGACAAAAAAAAAAACCCTCAAAAACAAACCCTAAGTAGGCCTGTGGAAAAGTGAGAAAATTTTGGGTAAGCCCTTTCCTCCAATGCAGCAGTGTGCAGTGGGGCGACGAATGTTGTTTCGCCTGCCTTTTCCCGCATGCGAACATCGTTGCACGCTACCGTCAGCATCTGTTTGCTCTAGCCCGCGGGATTTCCTTCGAGTTTTTCTTCATTGGACAGGGAAGGTGTGCGAAGAGAAAGAGGAAAGAAAACAAACGCAAACGCAGAGGCAAACCCTGCCGCCGCTGCTGCTGCTGCTCCTGCTCGCTGTGAGGAAAAGGCTGCACAGAAGATCCCTTACCTCCCGCCCGGAGCGACGTTGAAGAAATGGGGCGTTGTATTGTGCAAGGGACGGTTGGACCAATAGGCGGCCTGCGTGCACACGTTGCTGTGCGCTCGCTCGCTCGCACTGCCACTTGAGGCAGTGCCGCGGCGTAGTTTGAGCGTGTCGCGTGCTCTCGCTTCCTCCCAGGCAAGAGCGAGAGCACACGCAACGCCCGAACACGCCGTCGGCCGGCCGTGAGTGGCGGGTGTTGCGCTGCACAACAGGGAAGGGGGCCGGCGTGCAACCAATATCGGTAGCCGCTCGCCGCTACACCTCTGCCTCTCCCCCTCCCGGACCCCTTCTGGTCGGCGCGGGTAGGGGTTGCCCGCTAGCACCGGGCCCGGCAGCGAAACGGCCATACACATGCACCGTACAGTTCGTCGCGTTTGGTTAGTGGTCTCATCGTCGTCCGCTTGATCTATCGTTTGCGCTTCATCCGTGTCGACGTACGTGTTTTCTGTTAAGGGCCCCGCGCTTACGAGCAGCGAGCAGCAAATCTACTTGAAAAGTCAACCGAAGCGCTCGCACAACGGTACGCACGCAGTTCCCGGTGTTTAGTGTAGCGGTGCGGTAGAGTGTGTTTTTCACGGCGCTAGTGCGTATGTTGTGCGTTTTCCGCTCCCCGGGGCAGTGTTACAGAACAGCGCCCAACGTCAAGCAATACTTCGGGAAGGTAAACGGAGAAGGAGCTGTAGAAGAAGAAGCAAAAGAAGAAAAGAAAAAACCCGTATTAAGCTGGGATTTAGGTTGCTCGCGAGCGTTGTGCGCGGTCGAATAAGAGGTGGCTTAAGCGCTTAATGAGCTTTGCGAGGGGACTGCACAAACAAACACAGAGAGGCGCGCCTCAGCAACAAAAAAAAAACACCGTTCACAGCCGTAAACAAACGAAAGGAAGCTTTGCAGATCCGTAGGGTTAGTGTATGTGTTTTTAGCCCCCAGGGTGACGACCTCGCGATCGTGGGGAGCAAGATGCGTAATTGATAGGAAAAGTGGCAGTACAAATCACGATCTGGTTATCGGACGATTTAGCGCGAGTGCAAAGAAAAACACAGCAGCTACACAAAACTACAACCAATTCGGCCTGCTGCAACACCCGGAGACAACGATCAATCAACAAAGCGAAAGCCATCTATGTTGATTTATTATCTCGAGATACTAGCGGACCATCAGAAGGTAGGGTCTGAGACAACACGTGTGCACTATTGCTATATAACTTGCATGGCAAAGTAGGCAGTGTGGCTGGATGGGATGTCTAAGACATCCCACACTCGGGACCTGTAACGTTACGATTGTGGTGCGAAAACGTGGATTATAGGCAAACTTTGAGGACCTAATGCGTTACGTTTTTGTGGCTCTTTGCCCACGTTAATGTGCCCTTTTCCAGATCCAAACCAGCATCGATACATTCTCGAACGGGTACCATACATGTGCATGTAGTGTGTATTTGTATCATCCGAGGTAAACAAATAATCCACTTGGGAACTTTAGGTGAGGGTTTTCGCTATCGGTGCCAAACAGTGATGGACGCACAACATCCTAGCTAAATCTAGTCTTGGTGTGTGATCATTTGAACGTGCAATTTCCAGTGGTGTCGATAGATGACCAGTACCATACGGGAGCAGCTCGGTGTGTGCTATTGCTTCACTAGTGTGTCCGTGTTTTGTACACGCGTTACAACAACACTCTTAATCCTTTATTCGTTTCCATACCTTTTTTTTGTTGTTTTGTTGCTAATGTATAATTTTCTCCAACATCTTAATCCCGCAAACAACACCAAAATGCAAACCTTTAGTTCGTTCCTGTGCTACTGGCCGGCGGTACGTACTTGAGTTTCAGTGTGTGCTGTGAGTGTCAGTGATTAGTTGTGATCGCGTGTCGTGATCGGAGCGAAGAAAAGCTTCTTCCTCACCCACATCCTCCCCAGCGAGCAGTTGCGCAAATCGTAACGCAAAACCCCGAAACGAACCGTAGTGCGCACACTGGTGCTACTGGGTGTTGTGCGGTGGGGTGGCTCTATTAGTGGCTGGCGTGCGCGCGATCCGTAACGCGAAAGACAAACACAAAGGTGAGCCTGCTACTGTCTAACACACAATCAATCCCCACAAATACCAATCCGAAATGACTGCCGGCGGTTGCTTTCGGTTGAGTCCAACAAACCGCGCAGGTAGATGAGTGCTTATCGGCAGACCTCTTCAATCAACTGGCCACCAGCGGCAAGCACTAGTAACGTCCAGGTAACGCGCAGGGATAATGGAGCCGCACTAAAACCGCCCCGCCTTTCCAATTCCTGGACAGGTTAGCACACGAGCGTTGTCCAGGTTGCCTGGCAAAAGAGCAGATCTGTGTGTAGCTGTTTTGAGTGTTTGCACAGTTGGTTACAAGTTTTAGTAGTTTTTGTTGCAGAAAAAAACAAATCAGCACAACCTATTGGCACAGAATGAGCTTATAGAACTCTAGTTTATGTTCAATAGGGCTTATTGCAATAGATATCAAAGTAATATGCTCAAATTATAGCTATTGAAAAATGAGCAAACAGTAATGAGAAAATAAGATCATTCTGGGAGCTTAGAATAGCATGCCTTATTAACACGCCCCTCGAAGCCACATTGTTATGGCGTACTTAGTAGGCGTGCAGCTTAACGTAACGCCGACGCTATTTCAATTCTTAACTAGAGCCGATTTCTTCTAGCGTTCGCATCTGTTTGATCAGCTCAGCATAAGAACAGTTTACAGATATCAAGCGTTTATTTAAGAGACTCGCTTGACACGAGAAAATGTGTCAAAAATGTTGATTTTGCGTTATTATGATGTGTGGTAGGCACCTCCGTTCATCTCATGTTTGTTGACAGCTCTAACAGCACGAAAGATTTTGACAAAAATACGCATTAATTGACTCAAACGGAGACTAGTTTGTTAAACAACTTTCCGTGAGATCGGAGCTACGGAAACTATTTTGCTTTACAGTTCTATGGTAATATAGTAGATACAGGGTTTTCCAGGAGTTCTCATAGCTGTGGGACACTTTATTGACTCTTTCTTAAGTGAAATGAAGTTAATGTACCAGGAATTGGACTCTATAGCATGCTTGTTGGACAAATCCAATTGGAATTTCCAAGAAGCCTATCCAAAAAGGGTGCCATAGAGTCCAATTCCTAACATATTAAGTTCACTTCTGATCAGAAAGAGTCGAGAATGTGTCCCTCAACTTTGAAAACCCCTGGAAAACCCTGTAATACACTAATATCAAGATATTACATTATGAAAGGAATTATTATCATTTATTACAATTAAGCGTGTGGGAATTACAAAATACACTGAAAGAAGGGGAGTGTTATAGAGCCACACAGGTTTAGCAAGACAGGATCCAAATAAATTAATAAAAGAAGAACAATAAAAGAATAAACGAGAAGATGGATTAACATTTTTGTATTGGTGTTTATGTTCAAAAAAAATAGAGAAGTGTTAGAACAATTTGACAGCAATATCTTGGGTAAACGAAAGCAATATTCAACAAAAATTGAGACCTCTCTATCAACCTGCTGTTATACGAATGCATTTTCCGTTCATTTACAATGGGTTTGTTTGACACTTTTCCGTACAATTCGGATAATTGCCCGGTTCAGCAAGGAATACCTGCCCGAGTCTGCCAGTTTCCTGATGCACAGCTTTTGATGGTATGATTTTTAGAACTTCTTACTTCTTGGAGATAAGGAACCCATTTTTGGTTTACCCTAACAAACTGGCTGAAAAGAAAAGGTCACTCTTAATTCTATTGCAAATAGATTTTTATATAAAAAAAAAGATGATAGAGAAGTTCGGTCAACTGCATGATGAGTTTGGCATTGCACAAGAGTGATAAAGATTATGAGAAAGTAAAGATAGTCGAACCAAGGTCTAAAAGAAAGGGATGAGTTAGAAACGTATTGCTCAGTGTCATGTGATTCTAAGCGATTGTCCCACCGCACAGATGTGGCAGTGTGCTAGTTGAGGCTCTAATATAGTGTGCGGCGGCATTGTGCTTATCATTTGCGTTTATGATAACCAACTCAACCGTAAATCTTCAATTAGAGAACTGTGATGTTTGATGGACACTTTTAGATATTTTATCTATTTTACATTTTCGTATTTAAACTAAATTTTCCTAGACCTCCTAATCTGTTAGCGCTCCCGTGCACTGTGATAAATAAGGTTAAACTAGTCTGACTGGCGTGGTACGTTATTGTTGCTACTGCTACCGCCGCTGCTGCTGCAACTCGAGCGCATTCTCTATCCGTAATCAGGTAGCTAGGCTATTTCTTATCTCTTAACAGTGTGCCACCACTCTTGTATGCACACTGGCGCCTGGGTTGCTGTACCCATCTTTCTCGCCTTTTGCGCGGTCTCACCGTGCCGGCACCACCGTCGGGCCGGGTGCATCTTTTTGCCCCCGTTCCGGTGCATCAGCGGTGCAGCGAAACGCGCGCGCGAGAAAATACAAATACTGGGTAAAGATCTCCGGGATAATGTTTGATAACAAAAAGGTAGATCAATATTTGCTCACGCCTTCTCCTTTTCGCCCGCGGTGAAATCGCACCGAAATGGGAAGTGAAAAAGTCTAACGGCCGAGGGGCCGTACGGGCAAACTAACTGCGATGCCCCCAACACACACACACACACACGCACATGGCGCTGGTTAGTCGTTCTTTAAACGAACGTTTATAAAGATATCAACAAAACAAGAAGAACTTCTCTCTGAAGTGCGGTAGGGTTGATCTGGGTTGCCAGTGAAATGTATCCAAAGTGATAGATGTACTACGCTTATTGATGTTTAGTAGTTGCATTAGTGTTACATTTTTGACGGATATAGTTTTGTTGCATTCCACATTTTTTCAAAGAAAACGGGACAAATTATTAGCCTTTTAAAAATACATAAGATTGTTGTGCTACAATGCATCTAAAAGTATACAATAAAGATAGAATGCGTAGGACAGGAAGGTTATGTGCAATGGAAATTTACCTGTTTAGAATTAAAGTTGAGGTACAACACCGGTTAAGTGTCAATTTTCCATAAACTCATTTTGTTACGGTTGTAGGCAACAATGAGTAAAACTGCTCGGTGTTAATTGCATCGCACTTCCTTTGATTACATTTGAGCAAGTGAACCCATATGAGAGATTTGCTTCGATTTTTTCATCATCGGAAACACGTTTAGAACAAGCACTAAGAACACAGCTCAGTACATCGGTGTACTATTTACACGTCATTTCGAGGTACAGCAAATCTGGAGCGCCGTACGCGCTGCTCCATTATCTAGATTTAGTCGATCCGTCGGCCGACGTTGTACGATTCCCCGACAGCCCGACACAAATGAATCTTGGAGGTATCGTAGGAAAAAAATGATACGACAAAAAAAGAAACTTACTCTCTCATGTACACGCAACGATAAGATAACGCAACGTGTAGTGCGGTAGTGCCTCAGCGAACTCGGTATGTTTGTTGTTATACCTGATGTCGTTCGGTCGTTAGTTTTTGTTGTTGTTGTTGTGTGTGCTGTGTTGTTGCTCTCGCTTTTCATTTGGATTGTGTGAACCTTCGGTTGACAGAGAGTCTTTTTTCTGCGTGGTTCGCGTAAACGACCTGTGCCGATGATCCGTTGCACCTAATGCACTGGGTCGCTTGAGCCGGCCCGCTAAGACACGACTGGATGGACAGTTTGCACCATTCCGGAGCCGTGTCTCGAGAAGCGGATGCTAAAGAGAGTGTCCCTGCGAGGTGTGTTAATGCGTGTTTCGATTAGTGGTGTCGTGTCTGCTTTGCCGAGTTCGCTGTTGTGCTTCTCGGCGACCGGCGACCGTGATCTGCTTCAATTCCTTACGATCTATCCGGGGACAGCTTGTCGCCAAACGATGGCAAACGTAGTACGTTGTTTATCGACACGTCAAACAAAGCACTGATCCCGCGCAAGCTGTGTGCTTGACAGCTATGGTTACATGCTTGAGGACAATATTTCACTCTCATGAAATGTGCAGAAATCAAAACAATTGCATTGTGAACTGTGTTGTACCGAGCAGTTGATTGACTTTGTGACGGCGAAGATACACCGAAGAACTGTGGATGATTGGTTAGTCGTTCGAGTTTAATAAGGTTATTGAACTTAACTTAGTTTTATAATGTTAGCCCGTAGAATGTTTGTAGGGAAGGATAGGCATTGTTGATATTGTTTTGTTGACTTAAGTGCTGCATAGAATAATACAGCGTAGAATGAAAGATTTTCTCCATCGTTAATAAGAATTCCTGCTTCGCTGGCGTCAAGACTTTGTTCTGTTACGACGGACATTGTATAATACTGTACACTTACTAACTTGAAGTAACCAACCAAGTAAGTTCGAGCACGAAATTCGGGCTTTCGAGCTATTTCCTTTGAAGTGGAGCCTTAAACTGCCCACCACTGTAAGGCCGTTTAAAATCCAGTATGATGTTTCTTTTTTGTTGCATCCTTGTTGTTCCGCCGGGTTAATAACGTTACGAATTCGTTTGATTGGTTTTGTAGCAATTTGTATTCTAAAAAATACCAAGTTTATAATAAATGATGTGGCACAAAAAAACTTTTCAGAAGATGATAGAAGATGTTCCAGTATACACAATAACGAAATCTTTAAACCGGATTAATCGCACACAAATCCACATTGTTTGAAATTTCGAACAAATGTCAATTGGGTTGGGAACTAAGCTACACGATCGGCGTGCTCGGCTATAATTTAAGTAGTATTACATTGAACATGCAGAATAATGTGGAATGATTTGAAATGGAATGGTCCGAGTACAGTAGTAAAGTATGCATTAAACATTTTAAAGTGCCCAAAAGATATCTGGAAATATGGAATCATCATCTGAAAACATGATTCGTTCGTAAAAAAGTACGTTTCAACTCCCATCACATTGAATTAAACTTGCTAATAAAGAAGTTTGTCCGTTGCAATACGTTGACATAATACATTCGAGACTTTATTGGTGAATTTGCAAAACACAACAAGCCACGGGCACAACAGGGGCGTCTTACCTTTCACTATCTTGAGTATGGTTCCGTTAATGTTTTCTCTCTAAATGTGGACCCACTGTTTGGGTGCCCGAGCTCGAGTGTAATGGAAAGCGAAGCATGAATAATACACCTTTCTTGCAGGATTTAAGCAAAATGGCTACACTCTTTTAGCTGAGATGTTCACATAAAACCGAGGCCCTTCAATTGCGCTTGCCGCAAAAAAAAGAGAAAAAAAAGAAAACATGTAACGATTTACACGAGTCTTTGCGGTGCAATAATCTAGCCCATCCGGGGCTCCGAAAAGCCAGCTAAGGCACAACCGGAGCAAAAAGATTCGTCAAACTTTGCACGTTGACGTTGGGAGGGGGTTAGGATGGATGGTTGGGGAGGACGTAAAAGTAAAATTTATTTCATTACCATGACTCCTGTTTCACCTCACCGTCCGAGAGCAGTACAGAGCCGACAAGGAAGAGCACACAACAGCATAATTGCCCGAAATGGGTAACAAAGTTCCTCTTCGTTGTTTAGTGCCAGTGGGGCCTCAAACAAAACCAACCGAAAAAAAGACGACAACCAAAAACTCCAAAGAAAAGATGGTTAAAGATCTCGAAATTGCCCTCTTGGGCCGGTCGTGAAGCAGTTGATTGAACGTCGTCCTTGGAACTGTCGACATACATCTAACGACGTGGAACTCCGCCCTATAACTCAGCAACTCGCCCCCACACAAAACGAGCCGTAACCGGGCCGTAACGAAACCCACCGCTAGGCTCTTCGAAAATTTTATCGTTTTTTACCACTTCTTTTCGCAGGACGGTAGAGAGCCATGCCGTACCCGTTTGCTCAGTTTTATCTGCTGCAACTCCTAAAGGCCACCCAGTGCCACCAGACGGTGGATGCTGTGGATGCTATCCCCATGGTTTTGTATCGCCCACTTTCACCCCCGGGATAGACAGGACATACACACACACACACACACACACACACACACA
>KI920255.1:0-18241 GCA_000473525.2 Anopheles melas | reverse complement strand
CAACGGAAGTGCCTTGCGTCCATCGACATGTCCATTTGCACGTCAACATTAAACACTTGCGTACCTTTCTCCTAAATTCAATAACCATTTCCATTCCATCCCCAAAAGCACCTTTGACCGGTGTTGTGCAGACAGGACAGGTGTGTCAATCGCCATAGGAACGGGAACGGCAATCCAATTCAAACTCGACCATTCCCCTTCAGAGAGAGAGAGAGGGGGAACAAACAAGTGATCGATTTTCCACCGTTCCACCTGCTTCATAACTTAAACAAGCTCCTTCGTAGAAAGTATGCTAACTCTATTGTATCCCTCAGTTCCTGTTCCGGGACATACGTTAAATGCAAGCTTCGTAACAACTACCGAACGGCTTGGGAGCTTTCCCGGCCCAAAGAAGGAAAGCCAATAGGCGATGCTTACCCTCCTCGAAAGTTCGATGGATTGTTCCTTCCAAGAAATCGGATCTTGGAAAATCAGATAAGAGCAACGAGCAGAAACAACAATCTGCAAAGTGTTGCTAGTGTTGCAGTGCCGTCTAAGCTAATCGAATTACCATCGTCATCAACACCGCCGTGTCGCCGATGCATACGTAATTAAAGCTCCGCTCAACAACGGGCCACAGCAGACAAAAACGGCAACCCACTCACTCCGGGCGGAAAAGCGTTGTATAGCTTTCCGGTTCCATTATTAGGTTTCGTGAAGGCGCCACACGCGTGCATTCCATCCCTCCTCCCTGGCCGACCCACCCCGGGGCGGTGGAATGGTAGGAAAGCGTATTTTCTTTTGTAACTATTTATTTACGTATCATAAACTACACGGCGACGGGTCGCACGGGTGTAGCGTTTCATTATAATTTATGCAGCCATTTCTCACGCTGCGGGAACGTGAGCGAACGTGAAGCGATGAATATATTACAACGCCACACTTTACGCCCCGGCTAAGGTTTCTAGCCCCTTCTTTTCCCCCGTATGTGTTTGTGCACGATGTGAAGGAAGTAATGGAAGTTGAATCCTTCTTCTTTTTTGCTTGTAGCGGGTGGAACCACTCTCTCCAAGGTGCCATAAATATGTTTGCACTAACCTGCGTTAGTGCATATCATATCGCAAGGGTTAAAGAGCGGCTGGTTGTGGGTACGTTATTGAGATAAAGAGCTGGGATAGCAACGTAATGGAATTATTGCAAACGCGTCGGCTAATGGGAACAGGGCGCCCAACCATATGGTTAATTTCCATTTCCATTTTACAGCGTGTCAGAGCTGAAAGCGACCAAAGTCGTTGAAGCCGACTTCTAGGGAAAACTAGTCCTTACCTTATTTACCTTTTACAACTAGTCTATCTTAAGCGTTACGTACTTCGTACACTAACGTCACACATCCAATATGATCTATTTGTGAAAACCATTACCAACCACAATGACTATTTATATCTCAAACCCACACCATCATCCAACGCGCCTCCAAATGGGCCAAATTACAAGCTTCCGACAGTGTTTTCCCATCCGACTCAAACGACTGATGCATCCAAACTTGGCACATTGAGCTGCAACCGAGAGCAGCGATAAAAATAGTGTCCATTAAAACAGACACACTATACATCGTCACCATAATCCCACCAGCATAATCCCGAAAAAAGGGAAAAATTAAGCAGAATCGATCACCAGCCCGAACGGCGAATTTGGAAAGGTCAAATTTACGTTCCCGGAACTGTTTACTCCAGCTTCTGGTCTCCGGATTGAAATTTCGTTTGCATCATCGTTTATAAATTATTCATAGCTTTATCCAGCAAGATGCTATAGATGCTTCCCATAGGTCAATTATAGATTTTGTGGCCTTCAATACCCGGCCGAACTTTGCTTTGGCAATAGAAATAAGCCAAAACTGGTAACCACATTTATGGAGAATGCTGTTGCAAACAGTGCCTTCTCACATATCTCGGAAACGAGGCAATCAGAAGCCGGCAAAGTTTAAATTATGTTTTTTTTTTGTTCTTCTGCCACACAACATGGTCATGGGTAAAAGTTTCTATAGAACACCGTAGTGACCTGTCCGACAATAGCGTCATCGCTCGCACGTACTACACCCGCACAAACAATTTCCTCGACAATTCTTTTTCCAAGGAAAATAGCAAACTGGTCCATGCAAGTTTGTCGCTTCGAACCGTTTCATTCCGTTTTTTATTTGTGTTTGCAAAACAATAGCTACTACTACAATAGCCCCTGACTATTTGCTCACAGTTCACCCTCCAACTGACAGGCAGGTTGACATAGTTTAACGCCAAACCACCATACGGATAATGCGGCGAGAAGTTGTTGGTGGCACCATACCGGAAATACACAGGTGAAGAGGAAATTGTTCCCTGCACTCTGGATGGTACGTACGCATTTCCTGTGTGTGTGTTTTTTTTCTGTCCCCCAACCCACCACGCCGGATTATCAGAAAGCTCATTCCAGATGGTAAACAGTTTACCGAACGACAAATGATGGCCAATATTTCGCTCGACCGCATGTGGCTCCAGAGGCATCGGTATTTCGTTTCTGTTTTTTTTCTCGAACAGGCCTCAACAAAGACCACGAACGTCATCCACATTGCATCAGCTGCTGCCTGTTTGCGGTGGTAAAAAATTGCATCAGCTTCAATTACACCCCGTGCCATGCAGGATAGGCACGAGCTACTTTAACCCGGGAGTTGGGCTGAAATTAGCCTCGCTTAACTCTTCCCATGCTCGGTGGCGTGTGAGAAGTTACAAAAGCACCGCACGCAAGGCAAGTGTTATTTATCTTTCTTATCCCCCAGCGGTGAGGGCCAAGCAAGTGAGTAGAAGGGGACGAGTGGGGGAGCGTGAAACTGTGAACGAGGCAACGATGATGCTTTCTACCAAACAGCCCGTACGTGCCCGTACCTTTTACCGACGCTTTAATTGGTGTTTCAATAGATGGTTAAGCGCTTGAATGTGATGCTTACCGATTTATGGTGACGATAAATCACCTATAAGCAATAAAACAATAAACAATTTCAGAGAAATCCGCTTACAAAATACTCACATAACTCTCATTAGCTAGATTATGTTTTGCAGTTTGCATACTTTAAGGCGTTTGTTTGAGTGCTTCCCAAACGAACCAAATACTTTAAATTGTAAGTAAACAGGGTCACCAGAAAGCAATTAAATTCTCCTTTTTACAATATTATCCATCCACACGGCTTGTGGAAGCTCCTGCCTGCTCCTGAATGGGTAAATGTAAGGAAGGACATGCATCATAATTCTCTCGCATTTCTACACTTCTTGCACTACGCATAACAATAATGCTTGTTGAAAATGACCTCTTTTTTTGCTGTTTTTTTCTTTCACAACTGTTCCGTTTCCGTTTCGCAGAGCGAGAAAAATAATAAATTTAATCACAAAAGTCATGCACCGTTTTTCCTTTTTGCAGCGCATCCCGTCGGACAGCACACAATGCAGCGCACACGCAACAATACCGGACCGGAAGCTGCTGGGAAAATGGTTTATCTGCTTCCCATTCCCCAGAGTGCACACGAAAGGCAAGCCAGAAGGACTTCTCGTGACGGCACACGGTAGCTATCGGTGTCCTAGATAAGTGGCTAGTGCTTCACGAACATGCTGTACCACCACCGGGTGTCTCGCTAGTTTGTCGGACACCGCCGGGGGTGCGCTCATCCCTTTCGGGAGAGTTTTTCTTTCCATCATCGTCATCATCATCTGCAACATCATTATGAACTTGGTCGGGGGCGCAAGGCGTCGAGGAAAAGGAAGCTCACCCATTCACACCATTCATAGGATAAACCATTTCTCTCGCTCTCACACCGTTCCACAGTAGGAATATGCAATTTTGCACAATTTACATCCAACCAGTTCGAGCGAATTTGCACATAGCGTTAATCACGCCACGCATCGTGTTACAGCTCCAACACGTCCAATGCTAAAGCAGGTGGGCTGATAAACGATTCACTTCCAGGTGCCAATGATGCTAAAGTCATTAGTCTATCGTTAGTCGTTGGCGTGGGCCCTGCTTGCTTTGAAGTGTGACACGGCGCGCGCGCGTAATAATGAACCCAACTGTATCAGTACGGAATCAGTGGTGAAAGAATATTGCATTCCCACGCCTCTAAAGGAAGCATTCAAATCTGCGACATGAAATTTCCATTTCGCCGGCTGTTTTGGTGTTGCATATGGATACAATTGGATATGATTTCGATGGATGATTGAAGAAAGTGGGCACATTCCACACAAACAGTAACATACATATTTATAGACATTGTCGGATAGCACATCCATTCCACAGCGAAGATAAAAGAACGAAAGCCAATAAAATTTGCAGATAGGTGGGTCAAAATGTGCCTCAACCATTAATGAACAGTCCCAAGATTATTGTTAATCTTCTTAGCTTAAGTTGCTACAGACAAAATCCAACTCAAAACGGTCAGACCGATCCACCCCGTGTTGGCAATGTTTATCAATCGCACGTCTTTTTCTGTAAAAAAAAAATCAAACGACCGTCTTATCTCTTATAGTAAGATGAGTCTTCCCAGAAGTGCCATCTATCGTCCATAATGATCGACAGAAAATACAATCAGGGACATCAGCCATCAGGAGCTTCACGGGGGCTGACCGATTTGGCTAGCAAGGTTCACCCACGAAAGCTTCAAAGTTAATCTGTTTTTCGATTTTACGTCTTTGTTTGATCCCTCGTTGGCCACGCAACCCTCGCCAACAACAGACGGTAGGAGTAGCTTTGCCTTTCTCTATTCGGCCCACACCCCAACGAACCAGCGGGACCAATAAATTCATCATTATGCCAAGCTGAGCAGTCAAACCGTGTCTCGTGTCCGTTTGAATCGATGGTGAATCGTTCAAGATGGTCATTTTTCAAATTTACTTCCCCTCATGGTAACAGATCGTCTCCGTGGAAAGTGTGTCGTCGACATTGGAGCACATTGGAGCGTAGAGCAAACATTCATTTGAAAATTATTCCCTTATTGATGATTTTTTCCCCTCTGTTTGTTTGCTCGCACAGTCCGTTTCGGTTCGAAGAAATTGTAATTCCAGTCCCGTTTTGTGGGTCTTGCTGCCCCTTACGCTAAGCTCCAGCAAACAAACGCGCAAATGTGTTCGCACCCGGGCGCGCAGTGCGCGAAAATGAAAATTGATTTATTGGAAGAAAACCTTCATCACCGTCTCGTTGGAATACTAATGAGTTTGCAGAAAGATCGTTTGTTTTTTGGTTGCTTATTTTGAAGAAAATGTATTCCTCAAGGAAACTTTCGCCTTTCCGGAGCATCCTGTAAGCACCGCGGTTTGCTGATTATGTTTCACTTTTAGAATTAATTTATACATCGTAACAAGCTCCCTTAAACGCTGGCTAATTGATACGCACAGACAACTGCAAGCGGTCCTAAGCAAACGCCAGCAGGAAAGTGTTAAACTGTTCCTCGTCGCTCCAGTATCCAGTGAATAAATCGTTCGGCACGATCGCTAACGATAAAGGGCAGCTGGGAAACCCCACAACAAAGGGCAACAACAAATACAACGCTGCGAAACACTGCGAAAGAGAACGTATTAGTGCAGCGTGAAAAGGAAACCCATCAAAGGTGGCGCTGCTTTGTGGCAAACGAGGCCAATTATGTTGCGTACGCGCCTACAGAGCGACGATTCGTCGAAGAGTCGGGTTGGCGCGTGATATTCGGTGCGTGTTGAGCGCCATGGAAGAGAAAAAATTGCAACTGTTTGTATTTGTTTTTTTTTCAGCTAAAAAAAGCCTTTGCTATGAAATTAAATTGTGATACCGGCATTCCAAAGGCCCTGGTTTAATAAGGATTACTAAACGAAACGATCCACAGCATCGTTTTGGTGAATGTACCTAACTAATGAAGGCTTTGGAGCCTTTTGAAAATCGTCTGCATTGAGCACGCACTTCTAAAACAAAGTTAGGTATTTGTTTCTTTCTACCCTTTACAACTATAAATGGGTGTTCCTTTCACCGCTCCAACCCAAAAAAAACACCATTTAAACAATTACCTTTCCATTACTTTACCTTTAGCTAACTTTCGTTCCACTCTGTACGTTGCAATCGGCGAGAAAGTTTTTCGGGTACAATCATTATATTTTAATCATTTTCCAAATTTCCCTCCCATCACACACAGAAGCCAACAAACCTTCCCCCACCCACCCAGCATCCTCTCATAATTTGCTGGCATTTCCGCGAACGGTTAGCCCGACCGACCGCCGTTCGCTCCCTTAAATAAACCGTCAATCAACCTGAGGACGGTAACGGTCGCGTGGATTTGGGGATGGAGAAAGGGGTGGTAGTGGCGAAATTGGTTCATCAAAGCACCGGAAGTTCAATCGATCACTTCGAGCTGTCCGTCAGTTGCTTTAGGCAGATTTACGTCAACTTAGTGTCAGTGCGGGCAGGCAATGTGCGCGCGGCCCGTGTGTTTAAGAGGGCAAGTTTTACCGAAAGCAGTGGGAAGTGCCATTTTACCTGCTACTTTAATCGAGCAACTGACGACGTTTGTGGCCTGCCGATACCTGACCAAGAGACGATGTTTTGCGATGTTCAAATCATTTCACTCTGCGAAGTTGCTTCCAAGACATTGCCTATTGAAAAGCCACTGTGGTTTGTTGCAATATAAAGCTGTCAATAGAAACTGCCGCCCAATAGAAACTCCCATTTGCATGAAATATTTGCACCTTGACCTTAAAATCACAAAAAAATTTAACAAACACATCTATTTTATGTTCCGATGGAACTGCCCACCAAAAAAAAAAAACAGACTTCTTTAGGCAAAAACTGTCCCTCAAACACGCGCCTCGCTCCTCTCTCCATTGGCGGTGGAAAGTTTGCGTGACTCAGACGCACAAACTGTGTCACAAAACGGCCGAAATGGTGGCAGCTTTCGTGCGTCGAAATTGAAACGATGACGAAGCCGATCTCCACCCCCTCCCAAAAAGCTGTATCCAAGTTCGCACCCACGCACCGGCTCAGTCGTAGGTGGATCGCTGTGTGCCATCAGGCGAAGAAAGTGGCAGCAGTGAAATGAAAGTGTCTTTCTCCCGTAAAACGTTCACTTCCGGTTTCCTGTCACGGCGCTTTTTAATTCCTCGGCAGCAGTTGCTGCTGCTGCTGCTGCTGCTGCTGCTTTGTGACGAATCACTGGCGCGTGGTAAGCGTTCGCCGACAAAAACAACCCCAATACTGCTACCGGCTGCTGAGTGGACCACTTCCCTTATGTCTTTCAAATGAGACACACGAGAACACTGCTCTTGAAATGCTCTCGGAACAGCCAACGCACAGAGCTACAACGATAATTCATAATCGTTCAATTGCTGCCCGAAGCAATTTCGTCTGTTTCGCCGAGTTGTGTGCCGAGCAAGCAATAAATTGGAGTTGCCATTTTGTTCTAGTTTTGGCGAAATGGCGAGTTCTTCAAAAGTCATACCGAGCGCACCAGAAACACACCACACTCTTGGGGAGAGGGAAAGAGAAAACAAATGCGGGTCAACAGGACCGTTTGTGTTCCCCAATGGGGTAATCTTGTCCGTGAATGGGAAAAAGATATGAAAAACGAGGTAATCATTCAATGTCGCTTGAAATTTCCACACACTCGTTACAGCGGCATTCCTTTCCCTCTGCAGCGTTGTACCGTCTTGTTTGTCTGCAGCAGCATCCTTTCGGTGGAAGTAAATAATCGCATTTTTTGGGGGGGGCGGGTGGTCGGGTAAACAGACGGAAAATAAAAAGAACACAATTGTGTGTGTGTGTGTGGCTGATGAACTTTTGATTCATAAAAAGTTCTTTCATATGCCAATCGCACTCGGAGTCCTCAACGCAATCCTCGGGAGCATTTGTGTGGGTGCTGCAGTAATATATCCACTTTGCGAAGTGTTTTTATGCGAAGCGATGAAAGGAATGATTCCGTAAAAGCAATATCTAAATGGCTTTGTGTGTGTTGAATGCTGCAAGCCCCTGCAAGTTTTAAAGTGAGCAAACACATTTGTTTTTTTAATGGATTTAAAATTCATATTAAGGATTTTATACGTATGTGAATAATTTTCAAAAAAAAAACACCATTTTTTGCACTGATTTTCTGATCAACCCAAAACGCGTGTCAGTGACATTTCAAACCGGGAAAGCCACAAGAAAGCACCCATTTTTCCACTGCACGCCAAACCGGTTATAAAATTTTGTCCAAACGACTTGGGTTCGACATGCCAACCACCGGATTCACAATCCACCGAATCCATTCCCGTACAGTACTGAAACCCCCGGCCCTATAAGCCCCACCATTGGCGAAGGGAACGGATTGCAATTTTCCTCACCCTCAGCTTTACTCTGTCTCGGTTCTTTTTTCAACACAATCACACGGGTGAATCACCGCACACAGACCGACATTTTTCGCCAAATTCCCTTCCAATGGGATGCCATTGACGTTTTTTGTGCGGTATTTTCCCAGCTCGGTTTTTTTTTCTTCCCCTCCCATTTTAGAACTCATTTCAAAGCGTGATGAAAGAGTTGTCAAACAAGGCTTCTGGTTTTTGCGATAAACAAGTCGTGTCATGTGCATTATTTACACCGAAAAAGCCCCACACTCAATGCTCCTTCGTTCCATTCTTGGCAGATGGAAGGAAAATTCCATTTCTAAACGCGTCTGGTGCCAAAAGCTAAAACATAAACAGAAGGCTTGTACCTTCGCACGGTGTAGCACCTGGCTGTCAGGCTACGGACAGGTTTTGGTTCGATTAAAGTTTTTCCGGTACTTCTCGGTACAAAGTTTTTTGACGAAGGTACGAAAGGCCCCTTCAATTGACCGGTATGGCAAGTAGGCTTCCTTTTGTGCCAATTTATTGGTACACAAGTTCGGAAAGAATGATAGGCCCGGCCGCCGCCGTACTACTTGTGACCAAAACATTAATTAACGCTCTGGTCAGTGGTTATCCTTAGTGGAGAGCCACACACAGAAAAAAAAACTCAATTAACGAGGACGACAATGGCTGATAAGGCGGTTGCACGTCGTGTCTTGGAATGAGTCAGCAACAGATCTCATCCTCATCTAGAGATTAATTGAACTTTTCGGGGTATTTAATGCTGTACAATAGAACATTCTTATATTACAGATTATATTGAGTGTAATCCCTAGCAAGGCATCGGTTAGTGTACGAGAACCATCCACTTGCATCCCGGTTTTTACATGAAATTGCTTGTCAATATGGTCGTCCTGTTCATCCTTTTCAGTTCTTGTCCTTGCCCTGTCTTCTATTTACAACACTGCAGGATATTTGGCGCCAACAGAGAGCAGTCGCCCTGCCGGTGATCGTGTCAGTGGACTCTGGGGTGTACGGATACAAACATGCTATTTGCCGAATTCGTGTAATTTGTTCGCCATATAACTTTCATCCCGCGTTCCCACTTTTCTGCTGACAAGTCAAACATTGACTTGCGACATTACCCGATTGTCTTCGCCTGCTTCTGCTACTGTCTTCTGTGCTGTCTTGGCTGTCTGTATGTGTGTCGATCTGTCTGTCACGGTTCGCCCAAATTGCTGCATTCCGCCCTTTCTTCCAACAAGGAAAACCACCGTTCAACTCAATCAATGGCACAACTTTTCCCATCTCAATCCACGCCTATTGTCAATGGGAAATTTTAAATCACTGCCCGCTTCCCCATGTCTGTAGCACAGTTAATATAATCAATAAATGGTATGCGGATGACGCAATGAAACGGTAGGTCTATGGGGCATAACACACGCTTCACCTGCAGCAATCGTTGCCACAGCCCACCACCGAACACGAATAATTCATTCAAACTTTGCTCACAACCGCACAATTGTACTGTGAAAGTTCTGTGAGCCTGTAGTACTTCTGTGTGCGTGTTTGGAGCGGTACCTGTCACTAACTCAGTTCCGCTGCCGCTGGCACTGTGCTCTGGTAAACCATTGAAAACTAAACTTTTTACTAAGAAAAAAATGAAAAAAACATCGGAAAAGGTTAAACAAGTATACCTTTGTTTGCTAAATATAAACCAATTAGTAGGGAATTATTGATTACAGTGTCAATGGTCTTTTAATTGATAACACAAAAGAGTGTCTTTTCTTCGCCAAACTTCATACAACAACCCAGCAGGGAGTAACGTTCCCCATTCAATAAGCCTAGATTCATGTCACATCATACACTTAAATGTATCTTTTTCCCCTAGATAAAACCCCCCAGATTCATCAAAATTATCCCTTTGCTCTGTGTTCGCCATGCAAACCACGTCCGGGTGTAAAGTGAGTTTTGCAGACTTTCATGCTGCGTGACTCGCATTCAACGCGAGTGAAACTTTTATGCACATGTCTGGCTGCCAAACATTTGTACGCCAAACATCGCTCTACTTATCGCCCAACAGTGTGATGCCACAGTGAACACCAAACACTAGCTGGCGCCGAGCATTGAATTTTACCTCCGAGATACGGTGCTTTACGTCGCTTCAGACATCCGCTAGTTCGATCGTGTGCGAAAGGATAAATATTTACGCACAAGATGTTACTTCCCGAGCTTCCCATCCCCTGCTCTACCTGCAAGTGGAACGCCACATTGGAATTCACACTCATCGTGTTAAGCGCAAGCGGAATAGAGCAACAGAATTCAACGGCTGGCAACGAGCCACGAGAGTGGCTTGAGGTATGCTTTCCACAACATTAAAGCCATTCATAAAATTCCACCGCCATACCAGCAGCGAGCGCAGCGCTGCAATCGGACTACACACGGGGCCATTTCGAGCGCTTCCATCGTACGGGAGGCTGGGCGTCTCCATTTGCCCGACGGAGGCACAACCTCGAGCACGAGACCGGGCGCTTCCATCAGATTTCATCGACCGTGAAGGGATGCAGCGCAAAACAGCCGAATGGACTGGTTGTGTGGCTGTGTGTGTGTGTGTGTGTGTGCTGCTAGCGATAAGGATGGGAAGGGAGTGAAATTCATTAAGCTTGTCAAGCGAACGGCACATGCAGCTTAACCTTTGATTGTTGTCTGCTCGGTCGCTCGCTTGCTCACTGATATCTTATAGTCGAACGATGATAACACAACAACGCACGAACGAACTTGTGTAGTGGAATGCTTATGGTTGGTTAGAAGGTAATTGCATTATAATAGGCAAACGAGGCACGGCTTGAGAGTGAAACAACGGTGTTTGCTGCTCAACGTAGTAGAAATGAATTAACCAAATTGAACAAAATGAATCGGATTTGTTTGTGCTTGTATAATAATAGAGCACTTAAAATGTTTGGATGGTTGATCTTCGAAACATAATAGTTTTCGAAAAACATTTTCCACAACCTACACCACGAAACGTCCCCAAGCACAGACACCGAAAAGTTCGTATCAAACAAAATACGAAAAACGTCCGGAAATTATTGCCCCGCTCCCAAAATGGCATGCTTCGTCAGCCCGTACACCACACCCATTTATTAGAATTTCCTGCCTTTTCGACCATTTTGCCTTGCGACAGCGGCCGCCCAGCACACACACACACACACACACACACAGCATGATGCCTGGAAGGCATTCAACAGTTTGCGGCAACGAAAACACCGTGACACCGCGTAACACTCACCGCACCACTCAAATACACCTGGATGGGAAGGGTGCTGGCGAAGGCGAAGCTTGCTGTATGCAACAGGCTGGCTACACTTGGGCTCAGTGTTCCCCGACGGCACCAGGGATAGGTGACACTTTTGCTGCGTGTTCCTCCCTCTGCTTGTCAAATGCCACCATATGGTGGCGAAACCGTTAACGCACAGTGACGGGAGGGGCGCTCTACCGAACTACCGTCTGTCACGGCCTGCTCTTCAAGATAAATGAGCTCGACCCAGCGCTTTGCTAACGGTTGGTCGCTAGGGAGAGACACACATGGACACGCTTACACACACACACACACACACACTCATTTCGTGGATGGATTTTCGGGAATGTTGGGTGTTGGAAGCATTATTTTCTATTGCTCACAGTCGCGGCGTTTTGAGCGTACATTTTGCACACTGCAAGATCACACTTACCTTCGAGCAGGTTTGAGGCGGGCACTGGGTACCGCTCCTCGGACTCGTACAGATAGTTGCTGGCACCGTGCGCTCCGGCAATGAACGCAATCAGTAAGCAGATCAACAGTCTTCCCACCGTACACTTATTCATCTTGCTTTGGCCACTGCCGCTGCTTCACCGTCGCTTAGCACACCACGATCACGTATCGAGTAAACCCACACACCCGGTCGGGTATGCGCACTGTTCCTTTCCTTTGCTTCAAAAGCGCCTGCAACTAGTTTGCCACGGCACGCTAAGATTTCTCCTGTGTTTGAACCGTTAATTCAAAACTCCGCCAATCACACACACGCTCACACACACTCGACACGTGCCAGCCACGATCGATTTGGGTTGCGTTTGCTGACAGCTTATTAGCCGCGCGTTACAACAGGTGGGAAGATATTACACCCTTTCAATCACTCTCCAACAGCTCCGCGACCAACCTCCGCCTTAGGGAAAAAAGCTGGCCGTGTTAGTAGACGCGTTCGCTATTCTGTACGGCAGCAGCTCACACAACAGCAGGCAGCCACTTCCGAGAGCCACCGTTTCCGAGAGCGAAATGATGGGCCACCATCACTGCCGCCACGTTCTTATATAGAGCCTATCCGTCCACCTTCTCGTTCGCGTCGACTGGGCGGCGTCCCTTCTTCCCCTCACCGCTGTACTGCTGCTGCATCCCTTACTGTACTATGCATCTCTGTTTGTGTGTGTTTGTGTCTCACTCTTTCGCAGGGACAATCTACGGCAGTGCCCCATCCGTCCCTCTTATCTTTTGCCGTCGTTTGTTAATCATTGCCGAAGCTGAAGCCGAACGTAACCGAACTCCCGAGTCGCCGAGATAGCGCGCACCATCGTGGTGTGCTTTTCTACTACTACACACACACACACACACACACACAGCGGCCCACATCCCATATCTCGTCTGTTTTGATACTGTGTTTCTATTTCTCCGCGTTCATCCTGCCTGGCAGGAAATTGGAAGGGGACCCCACTATTATCACATTGCGGTGGCGTCGTGCTACAGAAACCCGAGAGATGTAAGGCGCGCGGACGACGACGCGCCTTGATCACACTATGGGGCGGCTGGACATAATACGGGGCCGCTGTAATTGCTGCGTGTAAAACTTATCGTGCGAACCGAGCGAAATCGGAAGGATCGAACGGGCACGGGGGCACGTTAAAATTACATTTGCATATCTACAGCCTGTGCAAGATGTATGCAGCTCAGGCGCCTTGCAAGTATGCAATCCGCACAACAGTACTCCGTTTTTGAGCTCGCCTACAAGTATGCAATACGAACAGCAGTGTACCGTTTGTAACAGTAAACGAATGTTTAATTCACTTTAAAAGGCTTTAGAGGCCTTCAGTTTGTTCTAAATAGAAACAAAGACAACAAATTAGTCATTAGAAGTGGCACTATCAGAAGCAGTGGACTGACTTCCATACGGAGCACATAAAACACTTGCCCCATGTCGGTCGTGCACCCGCCATCCGATGCCTGTTTTCGCTGCTTGCCTTTCCGCTTCTACTTGGTGTTGCTCCCCCCAGCTTACAGCGCCCATCCTCGTACACAAGATCATCGTACACGCTAGTCCTGTGAGCCCTGGGTAGTAGAGCTGTGTCGACTGGACGTTAGCGATAAAGTATCACATCACGTCGTACGGTGTTCGTTCTTCGTCCTCCCCGTTGTGTTCGGCATTGTGCCTGTGTCTGGGACTGCGACAGCGTAAGCTGATGCCGCTGCACTTCAATACATTTTACTGCCTCTTCCTTGCTATCGGATCGCACGCTAGCGCTAACCATTCAAGGGAACTTCACGAAACAGCACCCACCCCAGGCCTCTCCACTCCGTGGGTCTCGTGTGACGCGACGACTGTGGCCATCGATTTGGTTATGATCATAAGTTAGTGTGCCTTGCCGCCTAATAAAGCGATATTTTTAACATGGCATGAATCACAAAGTCTGGTGTGTGTGTGTGTGTGCGCGAGAGTCTGGCCCATGTTTGAATTTCCATATGTTAGGAACTTTGCGCTCTGGAAAGGAATCGAATTCACCGATTATTGATCAGCTCTGCTGGCTCGTTGAGGGTGATATTTTGTGAGTTGCTTTACATACAATCCACTACTGCAAGTCTAATAAATAATGGCATCAGCACTTTCACCGCTGATTCTGCACTTAAAATTCGCGTCAAAGTTTACACTTTTCAAACGCGCAATGTTGAGTCACGTGGTTGTGATGTAAAAAACCGCGCCATCGTCATCCCTATTCAGTTTTGTGGGGGAAGGAGCAGAAGGGAAAACTTCTTCCTATTTTCACAATTGCATTTTTAATCGTGTTATACATATGAGATGATGTCGCCTTCATCTTGCGGTTGTAACATACATCCATATACTGATAGCGTAGCAAAAAACAGACGGGTTATACTATGACGGGAAAGTAACTTACTTGCAAGTTGTTTTGTACGCTGCTCGACTTTTTACATGTGACGATTGAGTTGGAGTGCGGACTGCTTCCATAGTAGATGCGTCATAATAAGTCTCAGCCAGCGTCATGCTTCAAACTATTCTACAAGAATAAATTCAAAGCATAATGAAATTAAATATGAAGTAAAGGTGGAGACGAGCTCTATTCGTGGTTTGGGTCATAAGATCCTTCACAATTTTCGAGACTTTAAATCTAAATTGTACCTAATTTACTCGTTTAATAGCAAACGTATTGTCTCTTTCAAATGTATGACCAATCAACAAACATCAAGCTGTTTGCAGCCGTTAAAGAAATGCTCCTTAAAGACACACCAAAAAACCAATCAACTGAATCCTAGGGTGACTGTAACGACATGAAACTTTAACTATGCGTCCCAAGATGCGTTACCTTCCCCCACATTCCTTTCCTGCAGAAATAATTAAGCTATTTATACGAAATATTTCCCTAACTTGGATGCTTCTCCCGATTCATCCCTACGACAGGGGGCGATTGGCCGCCACCATTGATGCTGTCATTCATGCACTCATCATCACAGATCACGTGCTGTGGTCTTTGCAGGGGATTACAACCACCACCACCCGATGACGGTGTATCGGTCATACACTGTTGGATACTCTTCAAACTGCGACAGATCGCGTGCTGAGTTCCATTCAACAGGCGAAGTCGACCAGAAACCACCACCAGCTTGGTATGTGTGTGTGTGTGTGTATGTGTGTGTTTCTAACTTTTTCTGACATTTTTGCAAGTTGAAAGCCAAAGCCACATCACCGAACAGGGAAAGCATCTGTGGGATGAAGAGAAAAGATGGCAAAAAAAGCCAAAGAAAGAGTCCATCACGGGGGTTCATGGGTGAAATGAGCTGCCAGGACTCCTACCGCTACAACACCAGCTAGAAGGAGGAGAAGGAGGTACAGCGATTAGTAGTGGCTGAAATTACACAGCAAACGAGAAAAATGTCAAGCCGGGAACATTTTGATAAGCGACCAACCTAATCGTCCGTGACCCACTGGTGCTGGTACCATGCTGGGGTGGAAAACCGGCTGACGCTTGCAGGATCAACAGGAGCCACCAGCAGAAGCTGAACTAAACCCTGTATCAACCCTTCTCCCACCTTGTCCACCATCTCACTTCGGAACTGTGGTGCGGAAGAATGGTGTAAAAATAATAAAACAAACCCCTTTCTTTTAGCACCACAAGTGACCAGTGCAACAGCAGTGTCAGCAGTGCAATAGTTGCTGTAACTGATCCCCACACTGTTGTGGATTGGTTTAAATTGCCATTTTCAAATCGAACCGACAATCCGTACCCTTTTTGCAATCAGTTCCGTCACACACGCGTGGGTCACAATGCAGGTGCAAAAGACAGTGTTGTGCAGGGAGTGACATTCGAATCTATATTTGTTCCGAATAATCCCGACCCGTCCGTCCGGGTGTGATATTAAATCTATTTGCTATCGCCATTTGATTGGTACACGAAACGTGGACCGCATTGTTTCCAATTCAAACACAACTGTAAGTGCAAACACGATGCACACATTGAACTCATTTAAATCCGAACCGAACGAATCAGTGCGGCTGCAAACCATTCGTTAAGTGTGATTTTCCACGAAGGACAAAATTGTCCAATTAATGGGTGCAAAAATGAAGCCAAATTATCAGTCAACAACAAAATTGCGTGGTAAAGGAGAAGGGCGACGGGGACGCATACAATTATCGAACCGTTTATCGATGCAGATGTAAATGCAGACTGTGTGACGAGGGAAAAAAACAAGAGATAATCAATTACTTTTCAATCCCCTTGGAGGTATGTGGTAACTTCAAATGAGAACGATTCTGAATGCAGTTCATGCAATAGTTAGGATAATCCTTGCTGCAACGACATCTTAAAGCTGTGCTGTGTTGAAAAAAGAAACACCAAAACCATGCAGTTCATTGCTATCTGTGCGCGCTGATAACGCTCCCTCCCTCGCACACAGGGCTCTTCCCACTTACTCCCAAATGGGGCGAACATTAATTTCATTCCCGTGGAGATGGGGGGGGGATGGTTTTCCAATTTCCCACAACAGAACTAGAGTGCATTAACTTTCTCACACGTCCCAGAGTTCTGTTTAATAGACTCGTAAATCTCCTGCAACATGTCCTCGAACGTCATGTCGAGAAACGCGTACACCCACCAGCACTGGCAGTAGCAGCCGCGACGGGTTTTCTCAGTGTGACCGGGTTTCACCAGGCCAGTCGTACAGCACACCGAGCGATTCATAAATAATTCCAAGCTCATTAAAACACGCATGGTCACACGGTTGGTTCTTGCTTAGTATCCGTCCACTTTCACACGACACATTGCAACAACGTCTGCAGGCAGGTTTTGCAGGCTCGAATCTAAAAAAGAAAACAACCATGAATCATTAGTAATGTGTGCAAGAGTAAGGGCAGAAGGCTAGTAGCGGCAACAACCAGCGAGATATTACAGAGTTTGTCTTACTACACGGGAAAATTAATCGGATTTCGTGACACTAACCTATCATTATTAGCCGCATTCAGGCCGCTTTGTGCCGTGCTCCTTTCAAGCTAAAGCTGCATGCTGGGCCAGTTTCTCCTGCCAGCCAAACACCCAAACACGAGATTTTCGGGAGGGAATTATTAAATAATTACTTTACGATCCATCCATCCTGTTCCTTTAACATCAAAGCACGGCAACGGAAAGGACACTTCAAGACAGCACACACACACACACAACCACCAACCGGGGAGGGGGGGGGGGTCGTCAAATCTCGGGTTACACGCGTTATCTCGGTGTGCGCGCGCGAGAGAAGGAACAAAACACCGGCCACAACGCACCAGCAGTTTGCCGAATTCCCTTCACTACGTCATCAGGAGGGAGGTTCTCGCCCCCCTCCCTTAGACCTTGAACCAATCATTACCGTGTCAATCACTGTATTATGTTTCCAATTATATTTCCCCACTCAGAGTAGGCGGCGCTTTCGATATGCCCTGCCGCGCTCTTCCCATCGGCCGATTTTCACTATGAAATTCGTGCTCGATTCGATAATAAAAGCCTCCTTTGACCGGAGACCAACCATTTCGCCTATCCCAAAGGGATGCTGTCAATGTCCGGAAAGCCTGTCTGTCTGTGGTTGTCTGTCTCACGCTGCTTAAACGTTGTGCGAATAGTGCGAGTAGACCCTGTTCGGATGTAGCAAACAATCTCATCGTTTTACATCATTTTACAAACTGAGCTTGTATTGTATTCGACTGTACGCTGATTTTCAGCCTCGTTTGTCGGATGGATCCACCACTGTTCTTCGCACCGATCTTGCTTGCCTTCCGGCAGCTCTTCTTCCATCCTACCCGCGTGTGCGTGGGCTATTTACAGCTTTTGTACGTATCAGTCCCCCTTACCAAACAACAAATCCTCCAACGCTGCCTAAAGCTATTCCTGACGACTATCACTAGTACCGTTTTGTTATGATTTAATACCTAAATGGGACCTTCCCCGTGTCACTACGTGTCACTACGCGTGTTTTTTTCTTTGCTTTGTACAATAAAGTTCCTGTTTGTCGCCCAAATGAATCTCGTTCCTCGCCTACTGATCTGATGATTAACGTTCAAAAAGGTGCTAATAAAAAAGGATGTATCTACAATGCAATGAGTTATACCTCTCCCACCAGCAGCTCTGTGGTTAGGGAGGGGGGG
>KI920254.1:15858-30639 GCA_000473525.2 Anopheles melas | reverse complement strand
ATCTTATAGATACTTTCGTCCTTCTCAAACCTGTGTTGGGGTAAGAGGTGGGACTTATCATCATCATCATCATCATCATCATCATCAATAACGTTGTCAGCACCCTTTAATATACATTCGGTCTGTGTTGCTGTGACGCTTCTCATCTCTATACTCAATCTGCCTCGCAGTGACGGTGCGTCCGAACCGTGACACGCAAAATGCCATTAATTCCCCAATCGAATCACGCTTCAATCTACAAATTGCTCGCTCGGTGCCCATGCCCTCGCTCACCTTGGGCGTGACGCACACGGTCCGATTAACACGTTTCGATTAACAGCAACCCAATTTTCGTACCAAGTCGCAAAGCTCGCGAAGCGATCGCTAGCGGCCATGGCATGATTTAATTGCACTAAATCCATTGTCAAAATATAGATCACCGCCCGGTGCGTTCGCGTTTGCTGCCATCCGGGGAATGCCGATTGTGCATAGCTGCATAGTTGAGGTGCACACACTCACACCCACCAGTCAGTGTCGCTTGGCGATGGCAATATTTTCACAACGCGACAACCAAATCGATATACATTCCAATGCACCTCAACTTCAACTGCACCTGGTGGGGCGCACATATCCATAGGGAGTGAGCATTGCAATCAACGATTCGGTAACGGTAATCACAACGGGATATCAATTGTTCATTGCTGCTGCGAGATGGACTCGGTCAACGGTTGCAGTGCAGGAAAGGTGCCTTTTTTTTGCACAGCTCTATGCGGCACGGCTGTACCGAGTGCCGTGAATCCGGGTGCAACTCTTCAATCAGGCTAATGGCACTGGACGGAGCTTTAGAATAAACCAGCCCATGCTGTTTGTGGGACATCGCGAATATAATGGTAAATCAAGAGTGGGAAAATATTCTTTCAGCATTATTTTATTATGGCTTCTGTGTTTCGGAGAAAGTAAAGCTATTTTTGTTCTTTTCTCTGTGAGATATACAAACGGAAAAGAAAAACGATAAATTTTAAATGAGGAATAATACAATGTAACGAGTGAAGAGTAATGAGGAGATATTTACTAAAATCTTTAAGCCAACCTTTAACCTGTAAAAAAATGAGCTGTTTTCTAAACTGTTTAATAAGTTTGTGTAATAATTTTAAATATATTAGAAACAAAGATGGAAAATGCGACAAATATTTATTCTAAAATTCAACGAAGCAGGTAGGCCAATTTCCGTACATTTATAAATTATTAGTTCTTATTAGTTCTTAAGCTCAATAAAGTTTGGAAGGTTTATCGTACCATTGGATGTGGGCTACACACGCAAACTAACCTACAGAAGTACCTATTTGTGAGCACTTTGGCAGAGTTAGATTCATACAGCATGCTTATTGCAGTGCTAGAGCCTAGACGAGATAGAAGAAAATACCAAACAGTGCCAAAATCCAATAGACTGTTAAGGATACTCGTTTCCATTTCCTACTTCTACGCGCGTAGTGTATAAAACCATCCCTTCCCTTCGCAGAAAGCGCAGTTTGATGAAATGCTGGCAGCAGGAAGAAAAACGGCTTCCACCGCCATACCCATTCGTGTGAGTGTTCCCGAAATTGGACCATTTATAATCAGATTCTCCCTCACGGCCCGGGCCAGGTATTGTTCTCAAGTTTTTGGCTTGCGGAGGATTTCGGTGTCGCCGCTTGCCGCACCCATTCCAACCCGTGCCAACAAATCTCTTCCTGCACAAACAAACCATCTGCACTGGCAGGCCTTGGCGGGTATCGGCGCGGCGCTTCCGGGATAGGTTTCGAATCGGTGTGCCACCACTTTGGCCAATTCCCGGGCGCACCCAGCGCCCGTAAGCTAGCTCATAAATTATTCAAATTAAAATATTCGTCTTCTGGTAGTGGTGGTGGTGGCCGCAGTGCCGGAGATGGTGGTGATCCCGGCTTACCGACTTCTCGGGTAGTTTGTGCGCGGTTTTTGGACCGGTCGACATAAACAAAATCGCACGCCGTGTTTCCTTCCACGCCAAAGCATTCCTCGTACGCTTCGTTGCGAGGTGGAGAAAAGGAACCGTTTCGGGTGAGGATGTTGATTTTTGCTGTTTTCGTTTCATTTCTGTTCGCTTATGGAGAAATTTTGCCGCAGCCTGTGTATGTGTCTGTGTGTGTGTGTGTGCGAATGCTGGCCAAGGTTTGCATCGAATGGATTTGCGTGCTAATGAAATGATGATGTGTGTGTGTGTGTGTGTTTGTATGTGTGATGATAATGCGGGTGCAGAATGCTCGCGCAATAGTTCCTGGAATAGCACAGGTTGTATTTTCTTTTCGCTACTTACCGTTCGAGAAAGATATGGATGAAGAGTGTGAATCGTATGGTGAGAATGAGAAGAATTTCTAGGAATAATGGTTGAATAAATCATAGATAAGCGTATTGTGTGGAGCAGAAAGATGAAGGACAATCAAGGCAAACAATGTTCGGGTGGCTTGTCAACAATCACTATGAATGTTGATGTTTTGCGGGAAGTTGTGGATGATGATAATTCTTGCTTAGCTTTGACTAAGATACATCATGAATGCCTTATTACAACGCTGAATAATAATAATATACATCCGTATTACTGTGCTTTAAATGTTTTGGTTGTAATGAGTCTATAGAAAGCAATAAAAGATTCCAAACACGATATGATTGCATATCCAGCCTTAAATTTAGTCCTAATAGACGCATTTGTACTTCGGATTGCATAACAGCAGGCGTAAACTGTCAATTTTCATTTTTTCCTTCCAATTATTCTTACCAAAACACTAAAATCACACTCAATTTTCTAGTTGCTAACTATAATTTACCACCTGATGTTTCACTTGGTCTAGGTCGAACGATTCTCCGACCAATTAGTTCCTGCTACCTGCTTGATTCCATCCAGCGATGCTTAACCATCCAGCGCGGTATCATCCGTTCAGCAAAGCAAATAATTTAATTTCACCTAGCAACCAATCTCCGGCAACCGCTGCCCGCCTATGGGCAGCGTGATAAATGGCCACCGAAAAGCAAACAGTGTCCGATTTTTAACATTCTCACGAACACCGGCCGTGTAACTTTTTTCGCTCTTTTAATTTCTCAGGGCAAAACCCCCGGGACAGCGGGGCTCACGTGCTCGTGTGCTCGCATCCCCCTTCCAGGCATTCGAGAGATCGCCAAGCGCGTGCCACTGATTGAAGATTACGTATTCAGCGCAAAAACCGACGAAAGTACCTTGTTCGGGATTATTTACCTTTGGAGGCAGTTTTTTCGCTCTCTATCTGTTTGTCATGGATGGGCTGGAGTTGGAGTTGAGTGAGTTTTTTTTATTTTATTTTGTTTCATCCACTTGGTGTATGTTTCCGTGTTTATCTTTACGGTGGTATTTGTGTACGTTTTACGTGTTTGTTGCTGTTGTTGTTGTTGTTGTTGTTTTGCACAACTTTTGGCTTAACCATTCGCATCCTTCCGGTATGCGCTGGCAGCAGGAATCGACTGTCGTGTAGCATAATCATGGGGCCTAACTTTTGCCACGCCAGCCATTGCCAGCAGCCTGGAAAATGTTCGGTGAGTGTTGTGTGTTGCGTGTGCTTTTCTTTCTCATCCTCTTTTATAATGCTCAACAGCAGGAACGGGGCAACATTTGCTGATAATGAATTCCCAGTAAACACGTAACCGGACTCCGGGAACGTGACTTTCGCGTTCGGGCCAGATTGGCGCGAGAGTGCACGCGTTTTATTTTTCATTTACTGGCGCTTTTTTTTCTTCTCCCCCTTTCTATCAGGCAGCCCCTCTCCAGCTGTGACATGTTGGGCCTGTGGGCAAGTTCCCGCTTTACGATCATTTTACTCGGCCGAATGAGGGAAGGAGGCGAAACGAATTTGGCGCTTCCCGTGTCGCTTCCCGGCAATGGGAAAATGATGTTGATCCTTTTGAGCCCGCGGCATCCTACTCCATTCCACTCACACACTCACCTGCATATAAACCTGGCCTTTTTTTTTTGGCTCAGGGCACGACATTTTTGTTCGTTCGTTCGGTTGAGCAAATCTTGGTAGGTGATTAAATTATTAACGTTCCACAAACACTTTACGACAGTTCACTCCAGCAGTTTAGCGGGGGGAATGTGCTCGTGAAGTGGTATGTGTGTTTAGAGTGTATTCTTTTTCGGTTTTGTTTTGTATCTCTTCGATAAAACTTTTAATGGAGAGCTGCTTGAAAGATGTCAGCGAATGTTTAAAATTGCAGCGTTTTGCCATTTACTGCTATTTTAAGAGTGTTTTGCAACATTCCAGGGGTTGAAAGAAAGTTTGTTATACATTCAAAGAATTGAGGCTAAAAATGGGTTGATGTATGATTTTTTATTGTGTTTGACTGTTCATTATTGAGCACAGATTTAAATAAAGCTTAGTGCTTAACTATTGTGCTTTAGGTTATGGGCGGAAGTTAATACAGGGAACAAATTTCATATTTTTTTGGTACTAAACAAATATGGAGTTAAGTATAAGATTATATTATTATAGGTATAAACATACTACAAAATAATACCTTAAATTCGAATTTTTATCTTTAACGAGGCAAAACATCGTGAACAATCCAATTTTCTGTAAGCCATAAATGAGACTTGCTTTAATCTACGATGGAAATGATAATCAAAGAGTGAATGAAAGCAGCACCTTCATTGCTGTTGTTTTGATTCGTTTCTCGAGTCTTGTTAATGCAGAATTGTTCTACATTGCATACATTCAGGCGACACTGAATGATACTTCGATTCGGATGAATTGATTCAATTCTTATAATTGATAATAGAATTGTGAATCATCAATATAATTTTTATTAATTTTTTGTGGCTTCCAAACAACAACTTTACCCAGCACAACTGAGGCTTTATTTTGTATGCTCGAACATTGTATATGCAACGCGCAGCAAACGGCAAACATCAACCAAACCAAGCACTGTACACGCTCAAACTTGTTGAGCTTAACCACAAACCCTCCCCCTCCCAGCAACCCACAGACAATGGATTGCACTTCTCGGCCGTGCATTGTATTGCAAACTTTACAGCACTCCAAGGCCGTCCAAAGCCTGCGGTATTCTTCCTTACCTATCTACGCTCGAGCTGCACTCCTCCTTACACCGTAACCGAAATTCGCAAAATGTATTCATAAACACATTCCACCCTCTTTGCTACAGTGACCGCATTGGTCCGCAATTTGCCCATGGATTTGTTTGAAGTGCAAAATCGTTCGTTATGGTGTGCAACACGAGCACACATACACACATACAGCACAACACAGTTTTGCTGCAGCAATGTTTGAGAATCGAAATGCGACGTCTTGCATCGAATCGAGAAGGAAGATTACAGCGCTCGGGTTGTTCGGGGAGGTTTCTGGAACTTAAATTTCCTCGGTAGGGGAAGAGTAATGTATGCTTTGCGTCTTTCCGTGTTACGAAACCCAGATCTTAGAAGATGTGCTAGAATTTTCAACCACAACACACACACACACACCAACACACGCCCTGAACCCTCAACACAGATACACACAGGGATATTTATTTTCCGAGCGTGACCAAATGGGAATAAAATTTGCCAGTTAATTGTGCGGTGAAGGGCTTTAGCATGCGGACGGCAAGGGCATCCATGGTGTCCATGGAGTACTAGGTGGGAAATTTCAATTACATGCAGTACGTGTCGGGGCAGTTTAAGTAAGAGATTAGTAATGTGCTTGGTAGTACTTGGGCCCCGCCCGACTGGAACTGGGGGAACGGAGTGAATGTGTAAATGAACCAACCAAGACGCTGGGTTTCGGGATGTTCCCACGGATGTTCTGCACCTCCCCCCAGAAGGGACACGGCAAAAGGCAGTCACTGCAGTACATTCATTACGTTGCGCGTCTGTGAAGCACATCTTGCGTGTGCTTTTGAGACTGGAAAGCCCTGCAAGGGAGCTTTCGTTTAAAGGATAAGATAGTTCTTTTATCGCTCTCTTGGAACATTGACATGGCTGAAACGTGATTAATATGTACATTACCATTGAAATGTCATTTATCTCTTCGACAGGCAGCTGAAAATTGCATCGCATGTAAGCACAATCCTCCTTAGCAGCTCTTAGCGTGTGTGTGTGTGTGTGTGTATGTAGATTTTCATCTTATCATTATGTACTGCAAGAAAAAAGTGTGCTATTTATTCTTAAGATCCTGCTCCATGCACGCGGGAAGCGGGTTTTCATATATCATGCTTGCATTTGAATGTTAATCAACCATAAATCAAACCGAGTATCCGTCGGCCAAATCTAATATTCATACCTTTTGCGGACCATTATCCGTTACCACCGGGCTTTGGTGTGAGCGCGGTGGAGCGCTGCAACTTTCAGTCCCTGTTGGATTGGGGCAGGGTGGCAGAAAAAGCAAACTTTACCAGCCCATAAAGTGTCGTCCCGTAATCTAGTCCGGTGTACCACAAAACCATTTCAACCTGTCCATGTAAAAGCTCGTCGTTCCGTGCTCGCTCGTCTCACCCCTTGTCTGCCTTATGTAAGCCCGACCGGTCCGGCAAGATGCATCCTGGTAGGTTGGTGTTTGTAGGAGGCGGGGGCTGCCAGTGCTGCAATCTAAGACATTTGTCTGAAGTACAATTTACGGAATGTAATGAATTTTTTACACCCAAGCGTGCCCAGTCAACTACCTCCGATGGGTGACGCTGAAGAAAGGAAAATCACATTCCACCTGACTTGTCGTCGGGTTGTGCAGCTCCGTGTGTGTGTGTGTGCTCAGTTCGGTGTGCATTTACTGGCAAGTGCATATATTATCGAGGCTTCGGGCGTGGTACGCGTCCAACAGACCCGATGGCGATGCTGTCGGAACGCATATAAATCTACATTTCATTGGTGTTTTTTTTGTGAGAGTGTGTGGATGCTGAAGCTGTCCTTTCTGCTGTGTGCGGGAATATGTCCCGGGAATGTAAGTCTTTTGGCGTGGCTTTATGTACCATCTGTTTTAGAGCAGATGGAGCAGGAGGATGGGGAGGTGAAGTGTTTGAGCAGTGCGTTTTACACGGGAAAGGTGTTACGTTGTGCAGCACGAGGTAGTGTTTAGCTTTTGTAGACTGGGCGAAGCAATTGAAATTCACTTCCAGGGACATTTATTATTGGAAAGCTTTACCGGATCAAACGTGGGAAATAAAACCGAAGGAAAGTGTGTAAGTATGCATGAGTGGTTTTGGTACATTCATGAGTTTTTGATAAATTTGTAGAAGTTTTAGAGTGTTTTTTTTAAACATACAGATAATGTAAATAGTTGATGACTTATTCGAGCATCATTGCGAACATGAGAAGGTGCAATGATAAATTTTGACAAAAAACTTGCTATAAAATAATAGTTTGCGCCTAAAGTTATGCATGCTTTGCATGTAGAAAAATAATATTATGATATTAGATTTGAGTGAGTGAGACCTAAAGATAATTTATTGTAATTGTATACAATGTTAATCGACTCTGAAAGCCTTATGGTTAGCTCATGTGACCACGTAGGGCCTGAAAGAAGACATAATTAAGTATTCATTTTTATTGATTTTCTGCTGAATCAAGAATGAAGTGTGTAGCCAATGATTCAAGAAGCACAACATGCGTGCATTCTATGTATTTTTCAGCACCAGTCAACGGTTCTGGCATTGTTGAAGACTTAGAAATAGTTTTTATATTTCCTCAGGATGATTTCACATGTCGTCTTTTTGAGTATTGTGTGCTACAACGTGTAACTTTGATGCAGTTTGAAAGGTTATGTACAGCTTGCTTTCGCAAATTGAAGCTTGTCACTTGTCAAAGCACTAAGTCACTAGTAAAAATGTAAGTAAACGTTCAATAGATCTTACTGTATCAAACTCCATTTTAAAATTAATTTCAACAGCTTTTCTTATACAAAGGGGTTGTTTTCCTTTAATAGCATATTAAGTATAATTATAGTTTCGTTCATTTTTGGCCCATAGAACATAGCGAAGATCTGATTGTACTACCTTGTGCAGATATGCAGATGCGTTTTGCATCAATGAGTAAGGCAAAACAGTGCAAGTTTTATAGCAGTCTGAAGTAAGGGATATAAACACATCAATATATAGTCTTTTTGGTATTCTTTCATAGCATTCATCTTAGAATATGTTTATTTCCGCAAGAAGAAACCTTCCGTTTGTTATTTAAAAAATGCAAATCATACAGCGTTACACATTTTTAAGTCTTTTGCTGGCTGAATGATCCCCTATAACGCGGTAAAACATCATTGGCACTGTTCAGCAAATGTGCTCTCATTTTGCTAGCTTATCATTTTCCTTGAGTGTTACAATATTAGTAGTGGCAGCATATTTCTACATTTTGCCTATTTCCCCTCGTACATTATTCCACATTTGCTTTCAATCGTCGCCCGGAAGCCTCGGCATGACTTCTAATAAAGTTGATGGCAGGTTCCATGGCAGCTCACAACGCGCAACCACGGTGTACCGTAGTTGCCACACGCCCCGGGTGAAGTGCTGCCCTCATTGTCGAGTGCCAACAAATTCATTTACTTTTAATTCACTTTTTATCGCCTCACTCGGCTTGCAATTGCACCGCGTGTTGGCGAAAGTATGCGATAGTTTGCTTCGGCATCCGGCGCACCGAACACCAAGTGGGTCCCCTTCATTTGTAAGCCATGGGACCCGAACGGGGGCATTATGTTCTTGTTCTTCAAGCGAGTGGTCGGAGTTGGAAGCCGGCTGGGACCGTTTTTCTGTCGAGCTCGTAAATAGGAACACAATGGAAAGCAAAGCGCACATGACGCATGCCGGGTGGTGCAGTGGTGCAAGTGCAAAACCTCAACCAAAACCATCCCCAACAAATACATTTGCCCTCGGTGGCGGTCACGACAATCAGCACACGAATGCATCGCGTTAACTGCGCTCGTGGTTTGACTTTTGTTCCCCCTTTTTGAGGTGAAGGCAAAGTCGGCAACCGTTCAGGAACTTCCTCCAGTGGTGCAAATTATGGAAACTTATGAGCAAGTGAGCCCACACGACGTCCAACCGTTGGCACGTTGAAGGAAACGAAACATTCCTTGGAAACGGTGTCACCCATTTCGGGGGGAACTATCGGCCGTAAATAAATAATAAAACCGCAATAAGAATGTAGAGCGCGCTAGGAGGGGCGAGTGAAGCCAACCTACCCATTGGAACGTAGCAGGTGGGTTGAGGATTTTTTTTATTGTTGCAAAACTGCACCACGAAATTGGTGCAGTGGGAAAATTGCTCGGAAAATTGGATCGAAATGGTTTCGTTTTGAACGCGTGAGCGTTTGATGGTTTTTTTGTTTTTAGAACGAAGCGGCAAACCATTCAGCTTGTAGTTTTTATGTACGGTTTTGTGTGGCTGCGATACATTCGCATCAATCGTGCAGCTAAGTGGTCGGTAATTGCGTGGTCTCCCCCTTCTTTTTGTGGCGCATTGGGGCGTAATCGACTTCGGTGTAAACGCTAATCGATTGCGGACGTTTGCTTTGATGTTGGCCAGCTGGTGCTGCAGGGAGAAAAAGTTTTTTTTGGGTGGGGTATCATTCCACAATGATTGCCAGCAGATGGCTCCACTCGGTCACCGAGTGAAGTGAAGTTGACAGATTAAAAGCATTCACATTGGGTAGGGTTGCATCGATGTGCTAGGAAGGAGTTTGGGTGTGGTACAGTTTGCTTCGGGAATTAGGACGAAACAACTGTTGGTAAAGTAATTTTGGTGCTCTATTTTTGGCCTTTTTCTGCAGCCGGAATGACAGAATTCTTCGAACGAATGGTAATACGAGCATCAGAACAATTCATTTGAACGAGATTAAATTTAGAAATAATTTACACTAACGACATTGTCAGGCTTTTCCTTTAATTCTATTTTGGTGTTTATTTTTTACTAGTTCATCTCGAAAAAAAAAGTTTTGGTGATTGCATAATGTATGGCGTTTATTTAATTCAATCGACATGGCGTTTATTTATATGCCACGTAAGAAACTCAATGTTTTATCTGCAATTGAATACATTTCAATACAGTATAATTATCATTTCGATAGATATGATGGTAACCTTATATATGAATGTATTTTTTATGTCACTGCATATATTAAGAACCCACTCTTTGTAGAACAAAGATTCATTCAAAGCTTTAAGATAAGTCCGGATTATTTTCAATTGAATTGCATTTAATTACATTGCATAAATTTAGGAGGCGTTTTTTTCCATATATAGAGCAACTCGCAGCAACTTTTAAAATTTGCCATGGGAGAAGATGTATTGTTCTCCATACAATTACGTCTAATGTGCTGTTTTCAACTACATTTTACTTTGCCCCCAAGGCATCACATTACTTTGCCTAATTTTACAGAGTAAGCTCGATACGATTGGTTCCATGAAACCGTTCGACCGCATCTCGGTCTCGATTGGCCACGCTTCCAAGAAAACAACCCCGTTCTATTCATCTTCAAGATCAACCGGCTTGCGAGCGTTGCCGGTTTGGTAGCATTTCCTTCCGTTTCGACGATGCCGAAGCCCGGTGGCGGTTGGGATTAGTAACAAGCAATTTTAATCATGCCATTGTTCGGGAAGCGAGTGTATGTTGTTTGCTTTTCCGAGGTCAAATCAGCACGGTCGTGGGCCAGCCATGCTTGCTGTACTTCGTTTGGCTAATGTCGCCAGCTGCAATAAAACGCAGGGTAAGCAAGCAGCGGGATGGAACTAGGACACCAAACAAAAACAGCGTACATCGGTGGTGGAAATGGAGGGGAGACAAATGGTGCAAAAGCAATAGCCCTCTTGCGAAGCGCTGCGGGACCGCCACGGGAGTTTCGTGTAACGAGTTTCGAGAAGCAGTTTCCATTTCATTTTCGTCCATTTTATGGCATCTCCATTCGCTTGCACGCTTGCCCACGTCCTCGTTACATTGGCGAGGACAAGGAGCGCGTTCGTGGCAACATTGGAAGCGTTGCGTACTGTTTTGGGCCCGTAGGGCTGGTTCGATGTGAACAACAGTCAACAACGGCGAGCTGCTTGCTGTTTTGGCTGCATTGGTAGCAGAGCGAACGGGGTACGAAGTTTGTCTGCTCCCGGGCGAACCTCCATAAAAAGATCTATGTGTCCACAACAATTTCGAACGATTCGTATCACGCTAGGGTGGAGAGGGTGGCCTCGGTAGCGGGCAAATAGTAAACCATGTGGAGAAGACAAAGCAGTTGCTTCTGGGGTTCATGATGCAGCTTGGTGCATGGTGGGAATAAAGTGGTTTGGGCATGGACATTTATATTTTATGGAAAAATTGTTATCGGCAGCTAGTTTTAAGCAAAATTTGTATTGAAAGATGTGAAGTCTAGTCTTGAGGCTCTTATTGAAGCCTTATCGTGTAATCAGAGTAACCGTGACACTAGACATATAGAGACAATTTCACGCCGTGAGGATGAAAAAATAGCTAAAATCAACATGGCTGAAACATTTCACGCCTAAATCTATGTACCGAGCTGTCATCCTTTATGGTGCGATGACATTTGATGCAATTAGAAAACTTTAACGCGTGAAAATATTCGCCATGAAATTGATTGTTTTTGTGTGGACCTGTCATCGAATATCATCGCATGTCATCGAATTTGGCTTCACGCTTCACGACGCGACGCTATTTGGCGGGATGTCTGCTTGCACGGTTACACTCACCAAAGTTTTTGAAAGAATACGTAAGAAAAAGGTTTGCATAAATTTAGGCAAATATTATAGCAAATAGATATTCCGATTTTTTTTTACATATTTGCAATACATTACACTGGTTTTAAATGATGATGAAAAAAATGCTTTTACATTATTCGGACGTTCTAAAAAATTGGAGAAAATATTTTCAAACGCAAATGATAAAAATCTCATGACCAAATACCATCCCATAGTGATCACACCAAAACACTTTCGGGTCGAAAGGAAACCAATGAAAGTGCATCATAGAAAGCAGGACTGCTTGACACAACAAAAAAAAAACACGGTTAAAAGCAACAACAACACAAAGAAACCTTAGAAACATACCAAATTGTAGTGTAAAATCGAAAACTACCCTGCGCCAGACAAGCAACGAGCGGGTGCTGCCTCCTCGTTGACTGCCGCCTTTTTACAACACCAACAGCCAAAAACCCGCGTTAAGTGAAAACTGGCGATAGCAAAAATTTCCAATCTTTCCAACCCCCCCCCCCCCCCAAAAAAAAAGCGCCAACCCTCCTAACATTGATGCAATCAGCCGTGGGAAGTGGCGATCGGCGAGGAGCGGGAAAGCGGATGGGTTGTGAAATTTTGCGTCATTGAAACCGAATTGAATGGAAGGTTGTAAAATTGCGCCAAACTGCGATCTCTGCCATCTTCACTACAGCCTCAGGGGGAGGGTAAGAAAAAAAAACCATGAACATAGTAACGAGATAGTGCATGGGGGTGCGAAAAGCAAAAGTGATTTTCGCTAGGCAGCGTTCGGGCTTGGGATGCATCGTAGCGCTTGTGTACAACGATGTAGCGCTCGATACGGCTGTACAAGCGCCCTTCGTGTGAAGCAGCACATGGGCGAATGGGAAAGGATGGGTTGGGTTTCATAGCATGATTACGCTGTAAACCTATCTGGTAAATGATGATGGTTTGGGGAGGGGATTGAATTTTACACAGAAAAAAAAATATACAAAAAGTAAGCTACGATGCAATATTGAGTAGCCCGGTGCCCGGTTTGGTGCTACAAATTTGAGGTCAGTAGTTGATAGTAATTTGCATAAGAGTTTTTTTCATTTTACATGACAGGCTTGAAAACTCAAGCAGGCAGAAACAAACTTAACGAGTTTTATTTACTATCGTCTGCACTGTGTAAAGTGCATTGAGCAAGGGAACCCTGTTCAATGTAAAGAGAATTAAATTTAAAAAGGAATTGAATGCACGGCACATTGCATACCTTCAGGAGCTTTGGAAGTGCTTCGAAAATAATACATTTTTGACTCTTCTCTTTCAATCAGCCTTGAGAAGCTGAAATGAAACGCAGTGTTTAAAGTTGAACAGCCAAATGGTGGTTAAAAACTGGGAAAAGGTAAATCGAGCATCGTATATTGTAACACGCCCCGTGTGAAACAATAGTACCTTTCCTCAAATTGTCCATGAACGAATCCGATGCCACCGGTACATTTGCCAGGAATAGTTTCTTCTGGTCGAGTGGTTCTGTATGCTAACCTACCCAAAGCGAAAACTGGTTCATGTGGCTTTTGTTTCCTCCTGATGCACAAATCAGCAAAATAGCAGCAAACTACCTGTGCTTTGCGGTTGCTTTCTCGCGTGAAGGTGCAGTAAGCGTTTCACTTTTATGGCTGCTTTTATTGCTTCGTGGTGAGTGGTTGTACGTGTAGTTGCATTTTTGTTTTCTTTTGAGGGTAAATTGAAAGCTCAGAAGTTAAACGTGGTAAAAAAGAAAAAAAAAGTGCAATATAATAACCAAAGCACTCCGACGGTAAATGCTCCCCGTGCAGCAGCCTTTTCTTACTATCAAAATTATAATAGCAAGCAATAAATCCATTCGAAACTTTTAGCGGTCAGCATTCCACTCTTCCTCGAGCTTGCTTACCTTGGTTTAGATTTTCTTTTTTTTTCAAACCCTCCTTGCATGCCTAAAGAAGCTGTTCGTTTCAGCATCAACAGCACGCACCATAACTTCACCACGGTAAGGTGAACGGGTGAACGAGCAGTACTAACCACACACACACCGCCAGCTGCTGCCAGGCTCGACCTTTGGGGCATGTTGTGTTGAAACTTGTGCTGCTTCCCGTTTAGTCCCACGCCATTGTACGCCATGTTCAATGGTGCAAGTGTACCCACGGGATAGCAGGCGTCTCCGTTACAACGAGAGTGAAGGCGCAATATTGGTTACGGTACCGCTCAACCGTCGGTGGTTAACGAACTTAAACGGTGAACCATGGCCGGTGCGCAAACAGTTCTACACCATCGTGGGCAATGTAGCATATTAATAGCACAAGACATGCCGAGTCCCCGCAAGCATCGAATAACAACAGTCGCGCACTACCAAACAGCGTGCTCTTGGGATGTGTGTGTGTGTGTACAAAAGTGAGAGAATGAGGGTGTCTGTTAAAAGTGCTGACTAGGGATTGTTTGTGAAGGTGAAGTTTTGCCCAAAGTTTCCTGCTCTTCTTCTACCCTGCTGTTTGAGTTTCACGCAGTGTCACCCAACCGTATGGTGCGTGTACTTGACTAAGGGGCATTTGGGTTGGCGTGGTACATGTGCCAGTGCTTGTCTCATTACCGGCAGCCAACGGTACGCGGCAGTGAAGCATTGAAATTCATTAGGTAATAATTTTCGACATTTTACAATAATTGTCTCAAAAAAAAAAAGGACGTGAAACCCCGAACCATTATCACCCGACTTGCTTGGCAGTGCAGCAATGAGTATGAGAGAACGGAGTGTACGCAAAGAGTGTGAGAGTATATGCTGTAGAGGTTGTAATTTGAAAAGGGAAGGTTTGGTAAGCGTAATAGTTTGAATGCGATGGAGCCGCCTGGTAGTTGGTGTCGTTTTGGTAAATACTATAGATCAGGGGTAGGCAAATAAAAAAAAAAAAAATCCGTATTTTTGCGTGCTACATGGTAGTAATAATAGATAGGGTAAGTGTACCAATTATGGCTGTAATATGTCATCAAGATACCGATTTTACGCTTGTAAAAATAAGTATTGGATAAAATTTCAAACTTCTTTATGTTTTTATGTAGCCTACAATGTGTAGAACACGAG
>KI920253.1:11676-25658 GCA_000473525.2 Anopheles melas | reverse complement strand
CGGTGGGGATATTTTTTTTGTTTTTTTTTTTGTTTCAGTACCGTGTTGCGCTATGAATAAATTATCAAAGAGTTATGCATTCCTAGATGATGGGAAAGTTGACAAAAGTCTCGCCAGATATTGGTTTCCCTATTGGTAGTTAACATTGCGTCGTAGTAGAACGCTTTAGTGAAAAAATAAAAAATAAAAATACATATTTTACAAAATATGTTTCCAAGTTTATCAGCTTAATTAATGATCAGTCCAATCCATTTCAGCCCAATGGTTTAAAGATACTGTTTTCAAAGCTCTCCAACATGAATATTTAAAAAGTGTTCATATATAGGAGCATGTAAAACAATGTTTTGCGTCCAATTGGGGCAAGACTTCTTAGAAGGACTCACAGTTACAAAAGGTCGCTAATGCTTTCGTTAGAAAACGTTTTACATTTGTTTGAAGGTTTATGCTCGGTATGAAGCACGTTCACGTACAGCTAATTTAACATGACATCTTGAACAAATGAATTTCTACACAGATGAACTAATGCTTCCAAGAAGGGGACATTTTATTTTCTTGATCGAAAAAGAACCCTCCACTGTTTTGATGGAATTTTGTTGTAACAAATTCCATTACTATACACTTAGGTTGCGCAACGGATTTCATTTGTGAGGCGCACAAAACAGTCTATTAGCCACTGTATTAATTACCATATGCTCACCCTAGACCACTCATGCAGCAGTAGTAATCGGTCACCACGACAAAAAGAAGTACCTGTTCGGTCAACTTTTGCGTTAAAATATGAGCTCACAAATTCGTCAATCTGTCCTTGAAGATGATGTATGCAAACCTACTCCACCTAACCACGGCAAACGGGCAACACAGTGTTGGCATGGACAAAAACTAAAATGCCACCAACACGCACGTTTGTTTCCCTGTCGCGGCAGACGAGTGTGGCGCCGTGTTGATGGCTGGATGATTTTACCGAGACGCGTCTGACGCGCCTTTACATGTGCGTTACGCTTGCCTGAGCTTTCGATGGCCAAGGTTATGTCGCGACGGATGTACGCTTTATTGCCATTTGGTTGGGGTTTGATTCGCACGTTCGCGAAGAGGAAAGCAAAGGAACAAACAATGGCACAATCATACATGTCTAAATGTATTTGAGACACTTTATTGTTCTTTTTGTTTATGTTGCATCAGGTATTGTATATTTATGGATTTTTTTTTGTAATTCTCAGAACGATCCAAATCAAACCTAAATATGAATTGTGTCACATAGAGCTACAACTTTAATTTTGAAGAGTTTGAGTTTTATGCTAGACGCTTGTCTGAGTGTTTATTTTTTATGATATTTTTAATGTACCATTGTTTGTCGATTAAAAAAGGAGTTTTACAATAATGTTTACGTAAAAAAATGTCAAACTTGTTCGACAAACAAGTAAACTTAATGAAATTCGCCCCATTTTTGCACATAACCAACAAAACGCTACAATGTTGTTATCTTTGCACATTACGTTGGATCGCACCTTCCATAGTTTTCCTGGGAACGAATCATCACCCAGGGTAACAGCCTGTGCGATGGAGGGCAACAGCCTGTGCGAACGACAACTTTTGGACAAGCAAGGAAACGATGCCGACTAATTTAAAATATTCATTTCTTCCATTCCTCAGCGCTTGACAGACATCCAAGCAGCACAAAATAAAAGTTAATAGAACGCGCACTTGGCCATTTGCTCCGCCACTTCGTCTAGTGCGTGCTAGCAACGGCGTCTACCGTGCAGACAGGAGGGCAGCCGCTACCGGAGAGTGCCGGTTGGTGAAAAGCTCACTTAGTCGAGGAGGAAAAAAGCCCACCCTTAGTGCCAATAATGACCACTTTATCACATCCCTTCAAAGACAGTCCGGAGCCGCTGGAAGTGCCCAAAGAGCATGCCGCCAACGTGGACACCCTGTACGAATGGTAAGTGAGTGGGGAGTAGAGATAAGAGCAGGGGGAGCAGCGAAGGGGAAATTTCTCTCGGTTTGATGACTTCATTTGCTTGATTAAATGCGGAATGCGTAAGCAGACTGGTAGCATTGTAGCGCCGGCCAAATGATTATTTGAAAAAAAAAAGTGGGGTAAACAATAATTTCCATACACTGCCTGCAGTGCTGTTTTTGCTGTCGCCAGTTACCAGGCCTCTGCCCCATACGCTGAAAATGAATCGACTTGTCGTGTGCTGAATTATTCAAAGTGTAGAACGCACAGCAATTGGTGGCTTAGTTTTAACGTCGATGTTGGCGTATTTAGTGTTTGCTTTGGTCAATTTGTAGTGTGTACCAAAAGTCACTCGAACTCTGTGTTTTAAATTCCTCAGGATAAAAGAACAGCCACGGTTTCCTGCCTTCTCCAAAAATCATGCCCACCTATTCCTGCACGCCTGTCTCTGGAACGTGGACGATGCCAAAAAAGCGCTACAGAAGTACTCGCAGATTCACGCCAACTCGCCGGAAATCTTCGACAACCGAGACATCATGGGAGCAGGTGTGCAGATGACACTGAACGCCACGTAAGTAGAAGCACAAAGAAGAGCACAGAGCAGCAAAAGCAATCACTGGTCCCATTTCTATCCAGACACATGGTAGCACTGCCAAGGACGACGCCGGAAGGCTACCGGTTGCTCTACTACCGACTTTCCGACACTGACCCGTCCAAGATGAACTTTACCGAGGCGGTGAAATCGTTCTGCATGTTCAACGACGCCCAGATCAGTGTGGATGGCATTATGGAGGGGTACATCGTCATCTTCGACATGAAGGGCGTCCGGTTGGGGCATCTGGCCCGCGTACAGTTTAGCCCGCTGCGAGTGTTCATGAGCTACATCCAGGATGCGCATCCGGTGCGGCTGAAGAAGATCTACATCGTGCACACGGCGTCGTTCATCAATCAGGTGATGGCACTGGTGAAACCGCTGATCAAGTCGGAACTACTCGGGCTGCTGCAGTTCACGACCGCCGGCCCAGAAGAGATCGTCGGTGTTGACTACTTGCCGAAGGTTTGCATTCTCATGTCGTCTTACTCCAACATTCCCTCTCTCAATCTTTACTATTCACCTCCGCAGGACTTTGGTGGACCGTTCGATGAGGTCGCGACAATGCACGCGGAGCAGAAGAAGCGCCTCGAGACGGAGTATCGAGATTGGCTGATGGATTCCGGCGCACTGAAGGAAGCGCCCAAGCAGAAAAACTCCAACTCCATCAAACCGCCGGTCAAAGCGTTTCGGGGGCTCGAAATCGACTAGTGCGGGTGGCTTGGCCAGATATCGGTCTGTTCGTGATATTATTGGGTTGTAGTGGATGCAATAAATGGATAGAAGGGTGTTTTTTTTCGTGTTGTTCCATAGCTAGGGAGACTAACTTTTCGGTTTTTGAAGGATGCAGCATGGCGACTATAAGGCGACGAATCGTCTTGTGGCGATTTCGTTCCACCGCGCTCGGTTTCTGTATCAGTTTGTTATTTTAATCCATAGTCGTAAGGCCGGTTTGATTGTTTTCTTTTTTATGTATCTCCGTGTGCCGTGTGTGGAGTGTCGCGAAAGGAACCACGTTCTAGTTGGAATTGTAAATAAAGACAACGAAGCAATTACTTCCATCGGTTGATAAACAAAAATGGGGAAATGTATATTTTTCTTGGAACAGCATTTCATTTCAGCAGGGTATGCTGGAATGAATGTCTGTGTCTGATCTTTTAAACTATTAGGTTTAAAAGTGAAGGAAGGGATGTCGGATTGTGTATCTTACTTTGGGTTTACTGATCAGTCGCAAATAGCCAGTCTGCAGATGAACGTTTGGAATTAATTTCCCTTCCTCCGAAAGCTCCTAATAATATTGCTCATATTGTATTAGAAATACTTGCACAGCTTCATGAGTTATATTGTATTTTATGATTATTTTTTGTGTAGTGTTCTGTGCTTTCAATAAATGTAGATTTTCTTTATTATACGAAACATTTTCTGCAGTCATCTAAATTTGATGGAAAACAAGTAAAATTTCTTAATGCGTTTGGGGACACTCACGGTCACATTAGCTTTGAAGTATGTGGGTGCAAGACTCAATGTACCTGCCTTGAGGTAATTTAACATCTAAACACACAATCCCACACACTGCTACCGACCATTTCCCTATAAATATCTTCTCCGTGCTCAGGAGCCCCAATCCTTCCACCAACCACCAGCTCCACCTCGCTGCCTGCAACAACTGCCACCCGCTCTTCTCTTAATGGTGTAGATGCTGTTGATTAAAAGTCTAATCGTGTTTTTCTGACTCAGTTCCTCCACCGTAAACGTGCAGCTTGGGTTCTGCCACTTTTCCACCCCACACTTCCTACTCTACATCCTTGCCCTTTTGCCCACAGTTCAAAGCGCTCGCCCGTTTTGCTGACCCTTAAACGAATCACTGCTGCCTCCCGATTGCCGGGATGGGGTGGCAAAACTTTACGGATTAAAAAGAGGAGAGGAAACACACAAGGCACAAAAGAGCATATACACCCCATCGCCGGTATGGACGGGTGCAGTTAAGGGGCAATTTGTTGCTAAACTAAATCCCGACCCGCTTAACCGTTGGGGCGGATGTGAATATTTCGTCTGCTTCCAACCGTTTTTTTTTGTTTGTTACGGCTGGTTGGTTTGTTTTATTTGTTTGTGTTATTTTGCTAAATCATCGTACAACGGAGCATGAGGTAATGACAACAACAAAAAAAAAAACCATCCGTCCTGCTCTCTGTAACGTTGGTCAGACTACAAGAGCCGAAACCTACATTTAAATAAACGAGGTAATGCGAAAAGCTGTGCTACTTGTTTGTACTTTAGAAACTACATAATTAATAATGAATTAACATTTACAGTACAAAAGGTGGCCATTTCCAAGGTAAATCAACTGGTGGAACCGGTCTGAATATATGTTGGAGAATAAGTGCTACATCAAAGGAAGGAAATCATGTTTAAGGGTGAAAATAATTCCATAAAGCTTAATGGTGTTTACAAATGCCATGTAACAATTAAGATGAGCAGAACTAAGTAGAGGAAAAAAAATCTATTTACTAAAACTACAAAACAATAAAAGCACTAAGCGATAAAGCAAACGATAACCCATAACACTTGCCATCCGATGAATCACCCTGTCAAAAAAGCTCCGCACTCACACTTGTGAGTGACGGCTTCCGATTTTTCCGACACTCATGAGAGCTACTCCCCAAATTTCGCTCTTAATGCGCCGACGCTAGAATATCTCCACAACAGCAGCAGCAGCATCAACAGCAGCCTGAACAAACGCATGCAAGCTTTTGTTCAATGTTGAATCAAAATAAAAGAATCCTGGAAAGAAAGAGAGCCCGACCACCCGTGCCGCTGTATGTGTTGGTGGGAAGGCTGCCAAGCGGCCTATCCAAAGCGAAAGCAGGACAGCGATGATGGCGATTTGTTGCCCCGAAACGGGTCTCTGCTGTGTCTCGTCTGCAGTTGCATAACATCGTGACGTGTTGGTTCTCCCCCCTAACCCCCATTATTCGTACTGGGGCGTCCTCGTGAAGCGGACGCTCAGCGCCAGGAGGCGCTCGGATCGTTGGCACTCGGGAGTATTGGCCCGCACATCGCAGGAACCCAGACTGACGGAACGGACGGCGTATCTGTTCAGAAAGAGTTGCACTGTTCCAGTGGCCAGTGGTGCGTAGAGAAGTGACCCAAATTCCAACTCCAACTGGTGTCGCTTCCCTCCAGCTCGACATACCCTGCAGGAGGGCGAGGACGTGGTCAACACGGTTAGCAGGTTTTCTAGTTGAAGGATTTGTTTTCTACCAGGGTGCAAAGAAAAGCAGCCACCGTGCAGTGAACGATACCATTGTGGTGAAAATCCGGGTCCGAGTGAAAGCGGAGTGGTCAGAAGTTTGTTAGATCAATCAATCGCTACACAAAAGTTACCGTATCGATGCGTTGCGTTAAATACGGAGAAATACGCCCTCATCACTGGATTTGTTCTGCCGTTTTTTTGCTTCTGGATTTTGAAAATTGGTGAAAATTGGAGAATGGTGAAGATGAATTGTCGATTGTGAACCATTTTGCGAGTCTTGAACCGTGAAAAAGCACTACCCTACTGTAGTAAGACGAGTGTATCAGTGTGCGTGTGTGTCTGTGCCCGAGGACGTGTGTTTCTCGTACCTAGCAGGCTTAGTAGATAAGAGTGTTTTTCGTGTCGGAGTATACTTGCCGAGTGAATGGGAAACATTTGAAGGAATGCTTGAAACTGTGTTTTTTCATAGTTCGTATTCAATCGATTAGCGAATGCAAAATTCTTATCTTATCTTTCCAAAAAAAAAAAATACACACACACTCGCTTCCTCACTCTATGTCACTTTTATACACGCACTCTCTCACACACTCATACACCCACTTTACCCCAACTTGACGAGCAGAGCTGCCTACCTTAGTGCACTGAGTCAACCAAACCAGAATGTTAGTAGAAGCGTTTTACAATAGACCACACGAACAATAACCCATTTAGTGTCAGTTTCATTGTGAAAACTATGTGCCTACCTCTGCCCACTATCATGCACAACCGATCCGCTGAACCTATATGCCTGTGGTAGTGATACTGCTGGCGAAGCGACAGCTAGTGTACGTTAGTGTGCGCGAAAGATATAGCCGTGCTCATCGTTCGCACACGTACATCGCGATGGAAAAGCTTTCTCACAATGGCGGCACCGCCGACAAAGCTCGCCCCGATTGCTGAGCGTGCGGTTGTGTGAGTGCAGTGCGGATGCGTAAGGATTGCGTGTTCGCAAGAACGCCCTAAAGTGTATGGGTGTGTGCGCGTGTGAAAATGTGTATGTGTGTGAGTTTGTGTGTGTGAATGGAACAAATGGAAGATACCAGGATAGCAGGAAGGATGCTGTTACGCTTGGGACCAACAGCATTACCAGGCTGTGGATGAGAGACGCAACGGGGGAATAGGGGTGCAACAATCATGCTGATACGCGAAGTGGGACAGTAGCGCACAGTATCGGTCGCTCGTTGCAGCAGCAGCAGCAGCAGCAGCAACAACAACAGTAGTTGCAGTTGACAAAGCAACAGTACTTGAAAGCATCTCAGTTCGGTGTAGTGAAGCAGTGACGAGTGTACTTTTCTGTCCGGTGGTCCGCTGATGTACCAGCAATAAGGAAAATTGGTGCTCCAGAAAATATTACATTGTTATACGGTTTCCCACTGTTATACGATTATAAGTAGAACGTTTTCTCTATCCGCTGTAGCGTATGTGAGAGAAAAAATGTACTGCAACAGATATATAGCGTGAAAAACTTAATCCCATTTGTATGACAACCTCTTCACTGAAAGTGATATATGTTGCTGCGAAGCTGACAGTGAACTTAGTGCTTGTCGGTAAGAGACGAACATACCCTCTCCAATATGAAATAAAACCAACCAGCATGAATGTGCATGTGCTCCTAGCCCTCCCCGTACCAACGCGCAAATAGGAATTAGCCGAAAAATAAAAGTTAATTAAAAGTTGTGTTTCCCTTCTCATCGCCTAGCTGATGGGGGAGCATTTGGGAGGGAGTTGGTTGCACCAAACGCTTCCATCGCTGCGGTATTTTAACTGCATCAAATAGTTTTCACGCCGAAACGGTAGCGGATGAAATGGATCTTGATTTTGTTTTTGTTCTTTTTGCTTTCTTGTACATGTTACCTTTGTTGTCCTCTTTCGGAGCAGTGTCATGTGACTTGGAATGGAATGGTTGGTAAAAACGATAACTTCATGCTTTTTCCGATAATCCTGCTAGCTGTGTGTGTGTGTGGTTTTATACGCTACTTTGCATACCTTCAGGGGCATATTAACTTTTCGTCCAAACCATTGCGGTGCTTTACGATATTTCCACAACGAGAGTAATGTCCACTAAAGCCGAGCCCATTCCGCAGATTATCTGTAGTTTATGTGCTTGGCAAACTGGTTTCGCAGATGGACGATTCTTTGTTCTTTCAAATTACGTTCTACTATCCGCTGTACGGTCGTAAACTCAAAAACAAAAAAAAAAACATAACTTTTTTGAGCTCTCCGTTCCGTTTTCCCCCAACCGTGAAGAGTATGACTTTTCTGTATGTCACACTATTATTTGTGTGTGTGTGTGTATGTGTGTATAATGAATCACAATTGCACTAGCACTCATCCACTCACGCGCGTTCCAACATCCCACGAGGTTCCGTTCGTCACGAGGTGACACACCACTTTCAACACCAGCTTTATCCATGAAAGCGCTTCTGATGATCTGCCCGTTCTCAATCATCAAACGGAGCACAAGTTTTTATTATTCATCATTGCTGCTTTATTGCAGAGACCGATATTCCTGCTCCCGGTGCCTCCGTATGTGTCCGAGAGAGAGATAGATAGTGAGAGAAAGAAAGAAAGAAAGATAGAGAGAAAAAGAGAGATTGAGTGAAAGATGTGAATTCATCCAACCCAGCTATGCACTAAATGTGCATCGGCACAGAGAAGATGCGCTTGTCAAACATAAAATAGGATGATTTATCAAAGCGTTCAAAAAAAAAAATAACGAAGAAACTTGCAGGACTAAAAAGTGATCTAAAGTAAACGTTCTTTGTATGGTGATGGTGATAGTGACTGGTGTGTTTGCATGCATGCAACTCAATAACTGTACGGGTAGAAAAGCAAACGTTTAATATTCCAATGGAATAAGTTGTGGGTCACGGGCGTTTCTTACAAATAAATCGAACTATCTTAGCTCGAAATGACAATAATGTAGATAATAATTTCATACAGATGGTGTTCCTCATTTTTTAAATTAAATATCTGTCGTTTTCATCATAATAATTTCATACAGATGGTGTTCCTCATTTTTTAAATTAAATATCTGTCGTTTTCATCCCGGGTAGCTGAAAAGTGATAGTAGATGCGACGTGTTCGCAGCTCGTGCCTTTTTCAGTGAGTAGTTTTTGGGACAACCGTCAGCGAACAATTGTCTCCCACGGTCACACACGGTGCCACCGTTTCGAATGAGTGAGTCGTCCGATGTGTGTATGTGCGTAGGTGTGTGAGCCACTGGTTCGCTTCCATGTGTTGGTCCCGGTCGGCGTGAAACGGCGGATTCGTTCCACATCTTCCCACGGAATCACGTCCCAAACGGAGCTGCTCCACACCGAACCCGCAACCCAGCGCTGTAGCGTACCGTCAAGCAATGGTGCCACTCTAGAACGCGGCTACGAACGACTCATCCGCTACCATAGGAGAATTTGGAAGGAGGACAAGCAGAACAAAACATTCAGGTGAGTAGTATCGAATAAAAACAAACCATCGGAAAAGGGACGTTTTCCAATCAACAGTTACATCTACCAGGCTGGAATATTATGCATAGGAGCCTTCCTTACAATAGCTCCGCCATCAACTATTTCCTCCTGTATAAATAATGGAATACCCCGGTGTCGTTGCCTTTCACAACTGCAGCAGCGGCATAGCACCATTAATTTTCTCACTATCGCCCAAACTGTCACACCGTTTCGCAGTCCAGCCGCGCACCACACTCACACCCAATATCAAGAGTGCATCGCGCTGTCGTGTCGTGACTATTAGGCATGTTATTTATGTGTCGGGAAAATTTATGTGAACTCCGCTGGCTGCTCTTATTCTGCCACATTCCACTCGATGGAATTGCGGCCCACGGAAACGCCATGGCCGAGACAAACATGGCCGAGGATGTACGCGAATGCATTTACCAGCGATTGTGATTTTTATCGCACGCAACAAAGTGCAGGGGGGGAATGTAAATATGTGCTTAAATACTATCCATCCAATTCTTGTCACCCTCCTCTGTCCTGGCCGCATTGATAGCGGCGTTTGAAACACTGTCACTTCATTCATGTAATTTTTACGCCTGCGAAGTAACAAAAAAAAGGCTACATCAAAGATAAACGATGTTGATCGAAGCGAGCATATTTAACTGTGTGCGGGGTTGAAGGGAAAAGTTGTCACATAAATCATTGGAATGAGTATGCACGTATTTTCCATTAATCGATTGCATGCAACAGGAAGAGAAGAAAGGAGGGGATGAAATCGCGGTAGACAGTTAACATAAGTATCATGCAGCAGGCGATATTGGGCATTTTCGATGCGTCACTTAAAAGGACTGAAAGGGTCTGACTAAAAAAGAACTTGACAGAAATATAAAACATTTGCTGCTTTATAAAATTCTGAGTGACACAGAAGCTAGCACTAATCATTCCCATCTTCCCTTTGCATATTTTATTCTTGTCTGTGTGCCATTCAAACCAGTTTGACCATTTCGATTTAGCTTCTTGTGCTGATGAGCAGTCGCTCATCAGAGAAATATTGGGTGTATGCGTAAAATGGCAAGCAAACAAGGGAAATGACGCACGCGAACAGCAACGGGGGACCGGGTCCTGCAAACTGTTTGTTCAAAACCCCAACCAGCAGTCAAAACGACCGCGAACGCCAACACTGCTAAACGCAAAAATCAATTAATACTGCTCACAAAACCAACCCGCCTTCCTCCCTCTCACACACACACACTTACTCTTCATGCTTAACCAGCACGAGTGAGTGCGGTTGAAAACAGTTTTTGGCGATTGACACACTAGACACGAGGGGTACCTTCCGACAAGTACGGTCGGGCTAACGTACGGCTAAGCGATACACAAACAGCACCGCCACAACGCTCATTTGCACTGTCTCTAGCTCTCACTCTTTCTCTCTCTCTCTCTCTCTCTCTCTCTCTCTCTCTCTCTCTCTCTCTCTCTCTCTCTCTATCACTCGTCTCTCACGTTTCGTCTAACGCCTCGCACTGTATGGTGTGAAAAGTTGAATGAAAAGCTTCTTGCCGCAGCCCCAGGAGAGCGACATGGGAACGCACGGAACAATGTTGACCACTCAGTTTCACCGTGCGTCTCCATCGCTCGTGAGTGAACAATACAAAGCAACATGAAGATAACTCAACGAGTAAGCTTTTCATAGTACACCTGCACACACACACATACATACAAGCATGTTGACAGTGGTGGTGTGAAGCTCTCAGCGTAACTCATTTTCTCTGTAGCCCTGTGTGCTCCATCACTCGTACGTTCTCGTCTAACGGCAACGGGGTTGGTTGTGTGTTTGTGTGTTACACGAGTTAGTTCCGCTGTATTTCATCCACTCACCGACACACACGCTCGACGAAGCGGTGTGAGTGCGGTATCGCTCGCTTCGGCAGGAAAAGCTACCCATGTATCCGTGGCGTGTACCGATTCTGGAGCAAGGGCCACTACTATCTCTCTTACTGGCGGTTTACGATACCAGTCTAGATTTGACCTTCCATAACGCGCGAGAGAAAGCCCTCCAGCGGTATCACAATGGTTTCACCGTACGGTTTAGCAGCTGCCGTCTGCTAGTGAATGCGTTTGCAACCGGAAGGCAGAATATTGCGGCCAGTGCTTTCCTGCCAGTGAAGTGATACGCTAAACGTCCGGAAAATCTCACCACAAACCTGTTTTCGTGTTCGATTTCCCCGTATCCGTATGCTGTTGCATCTGTGCACACATTATTTCGATCGGCGTTGTGAGTAGTGCTGCTGTACAAAGTGTAAATCCCCACATCGAACGCCTAGTACCCGCACGCCAACCTTTTGGTGCAAGTGAAGCAGAGCTGTCCATGCTGGCCTGGCATGTCCTACGGCAACGAAAGCAAATGGAGCGCAAGTGTGGATATAAGGCTTGTTGAATCGAAAACCTATCACCATACCGTGCCAAGCAGATGGTGCGCACCGTGGCCGAGGGCCGTGTGAAAAACGATATAAAATGAGAAGAAAATTCGAACGCACACACAGGTGACCATCGTAGAAACGTGCGCCATCTTGAATTTTCCCTACGTCACGTTTCCGTAGCTGGGACAGTAGAGTGACGTGGGGAAGGGCAGCGAGTAGTAGTGGGTGAGAGTTAACAGTGCGAAGCAGTGTAGAGGAGGAGGAGGGAGTGAAAGGAAAACCATCCAGGCCGTGAATGGTCAGAGCAGAACGGCCAAACTTACCTTTCAGCCCGAGCACTGCTCACGTGAGAGCTTTTCGTCGGTGCGCCTACGGAAGCAAGCGTTACGAAAGGGAGAGAGTGTGAGAGATTGAGAAGGAGAGAAGGAGAGATACAGCAGGACAGACACGCACACACACGCAGTGAGTCTATTGAGTAAGTTTTGTTACGAATCTACTAACAACAATAAAAGTATACGACACATACACACACACACACACACACACACACACACACACACACACACACACTCATGGCCTCACCTACACTCCTTGCATGGTGACGGGTAACGTCGTACAGAAACAGCAGCAGCTCAAGCACTTATTTTCCTGTACGACACGAAGCACACTCACACATGGGGGAGTTGGGTTGTACAAGTGTGCGAGAGCATCAGCAGAACTTGACTGTGTGCTACAGCATATCACTGTAAGCTTCACACCAAGCACCCGTAGAGTTTAGTTCGAATAGCGTTGGAAAATTCCATGGAGATACAAAAAACACCGATTTTAACTCTGTGTGCGTGAGCTAGAATGACTACAAAACAGTCCAACACACGCGTCGACCATACGGGGTGCGAGGTATGCTCACCCTGAGCAGATTTTCCTTTACAGTCCCCAAGAGCAGAACAAAAAACTCAAGAGATCAACCCTACAAAAGAGAACGAACGAGAGAGCGCGAAAGAGCAAAAGGGAAAATTGAGAGCCTTTTTGGAGGCTCTCTCCCGTCTTTACGTGAATGTGAACAAGTTCCGGTGGGGTTGCTGTCAGTGCGGGTAAAGAAGATATACACCAACACAACTAACAAGTTGGGTTCAGGTGAGTTGGCTCGTGGCCGGAGGTATTCCCACCGTCCCCGTACGGTCACGGTTTGGCGAATGAAATCCGGCATCCTCTTTCCGCGCTGTTTCTCCTTTGCCTTGTGGCTTTGTGGTTTTACAAGAACGACACAACCCCCCCCCATACAGCCCGGTCCAGCGAGGGGGCAGTTTCCCTTGTTTTCCCCATTGGGGTTGTTGGAAATCGAAACGGAACAAAGTAAACAAACATTATTACAAAAAGCTGCTTTTCTTTTGCGTAGGTTATACTCTTGCTCGTGTTTTTTTTTTATATTTGCTTTAGTTTACCAGTCTATTTACCCCCATCTCAATCTCGTGTTTTTTTTTTACATTCCCCGGGAGTGGTTTACGGGGTCCACCCGGATTTTGTGTCCAGTGTGCTCCGGTGAAGAGGTTTGCGAATTTCTTCCCGTCGTGAGGGAAGCTCTGCCTTCTTCGTTGGCGTTTATGATTATTTTTGCTCGCTCGCTGCGTCTACTTAGTTTTTCGCTGCCGTGCCTTGGCTGTGGTTAACTTTTGGCAGAAAAAGCAAGGAAAGCACGGCACGGAGCGAGCCAACTGGTGGGTGCGCAGAGGTAAATTACTTCCGTCGGTACAGCGTAGAATTTCATCACGACCGCCACCCTAATGGCCCGTAGGGTGAACCGGTAAGCTCTAGGATCGTAATGGGTGTAACAATAATGTTACAGCACGGTAATACGGTTTGCAAAACATTACTTTAGATTTACCCTTTGCTTCGGTTTTGGGGTTTGGTGCAAGCAACTGGTTCGGATGCCATTGCCTTCAAGCACACAGTTTATGAACCTTACCTACGGTGGTGGCGGCTACACCGTCGCTGTATGTGCTAAAATAGCACCAGAGCCACGGCTTCGGGCACAAATGGGCTACCATTGGTTCTACTACCTTGAAGCAGACCAACTTAGGAAGGGGTCATGTAAATATGTCATACCAGTGTTTCCGGCCGCAACCTAATGGAACGCAACTCCAGCGCGGATTATGGACTGTTGCCAATGTAGTGTTGCATTGTGAGTAACGGTTTCTGCACAGTTACTGATTAGGCGAGGGACACACACACAGTTCTCGATTTTTGTTGGGGTCACATTAGTTCATTC
>KI920253.1:0-10954 GCA_000473525.2 Anopheles melas | reverse complement strand
TTACATGAATAAGATGCAATCATACATTTAAAATGCGTTATTTGCTATTTGAAATGTTTCAGCTAAAACCGTTAAATAGTTGAAATTATTTTGGGATTTTAACAAAACTGGCTGTGCTTCAAGCATCCCAGATCTAGTTTCCCTGAATAAAAGTCTGTGACGCTTGAATTAATTGGTGACTTTGCCTTTCACACACACACAATTTCCGAAGGGCAGCTGTGGAAAGTATCTTCCCTTCTCGATCTGCTGTAGTCGATCAAATCAAGTACAACTTTGCTCTCTTCTCCTTCCCTCTTTTAAAAAAAATATGATCTGGTCCAGCCTAATTCGATTCCCATCTTGGTTCAAACCCCGAAATAAAAAAAAATCACAACAACAGCAGGGAAATAGCATTATCCCCAAACGATGATCTGCTTTTTCGCCCCAGAGAGAGATAGAGAGAGAGACATGAGGGCGATTTGGGTCACGAACGCTTCCACAGGTCATTATTATCGGGGTACAATGAAATCATGCCATTCCTGGGGGGATGTTCCTGCAGTTGAATTGTATAATTGTCCTCTACCCCCCCCCCCCCCCCACGTCACCCTTCCTTACAACGTGGGAGAAGGGTCACCCCAATTTCCACCGGCCGTGGGCTGCTTATGATAATCCGATTACCATCCTCACAACAACAAAAAATTGTGTACTCTTCGCTTCGGCCATATCATTGGCGTTAAATTTTCGGGAGCACGGCAGCGTATTCATTAATCAACCGACTGCAGTTAAGGAAAAACGGAGCTAATGTCAATAAATTAACACAAGGCTAACAAGGCAATAGTTTAAGTACCCTATAGGGTTTTTTTGTTATGCGTTTTTTTGCCACAGATACAGCTGCCCAACACGATCGCTCCCGGTCCGATCGCTTCCCCCTGCAAGGCGATGGTGGCGCTAATCGTTTCGCGCTAATGTTCTACGATCGGGCGCCAACGTAAGCATAACACGGGGCTAATTGATTCGCCGCAAGTAGTGGTAGTGCACAGCACAGCTGACTGTTTGGGCAGCAAGCCATGCCAATGTGCTTAACGCGATAATTATACCGTTTGGTCGGGGGTTTGGTCGCGCTGCTTTACATGCCCGAGAGCAAGTTGCGTGGCGAGTGCTCACCGTACCCCTGCTCGAACGATTGGAGTGGCGCGTACCTGAAGCCACAATCTTAAGCGATCGGAGCGATCCCTCCCGGTGATCGAGATGGTCCATTGCAGTTCCCAGGCGTTTGTGCAATTGTAGCGGCAGTTTTGCTGCCCGAGAAGAATGCTCGGGAACCGGGCGGGAGGAGCCCTCACCGTACCCAACCTGTCGCAAATAGGTGCAGGAGCGATAAAGCCACTGAAGAGATGCGAGCGAGAGCAAGAGAGAGATGAAGAGAATGGCCTTTTACTACCGTTTTGCCAGGGCGGAAATTTCCCGTCATTGGCGTTGATTCGTGTGGACTAATTTCCGTCCGTGTGGAAGGCGCGGACGATTGTGGGCTCCGCTAGGGACGGCCGGGCATTTGGTGATTGTGCAGATTGACAGCCGTAAGCCTGCGGAAATAATGCTACTTCTCATCGCAGCTCGCCCAAAATAATGCCTCTCCATCTTCATCAAGATGTTTGCTGCTTCCCATCTATCCGCACCCTCTTCCCGCCACCAGCCACCAGAGAAAGGAGGTGAGCTCGAGACATAGATTGTGCCGATTCCAGTTTGGGGCGGGTAACAGAGGCCCTAGTGAGGGGGTTTTGAGCGGGCGGCAAATTGTTATTACACTAACATACACGCGGAGCGAGCGGGCGCCATCTCCGCTTTTATTTGGGCTCGAAAGAAGAAAATTTGGTCCGCTGCATTACGATGGGCGATCATCTCGATGTGTCTGTGTGTGCACGATCATCAGGTCATAGATCCCCGCATAGATGCTCGAGCACGGGCACCATAACCATTTGAAAGTGTGTACAAATCGATAACCAGCAGCGGCGGTAAACATCCCGGCACTCACAACAACCCCGCACCGCACCGGGAAAATGGCCTGAGATTGAAGATGGGCTCGGTGCGTAATGCTGCCAGTCCAGCGCATCCCGCGGCGAGAGAAATCATGCAAAGTGTTACCACTAACAACATAATAACGATCGCGCGAGCGCGCGCGCTCCGGAACAATTATCCGGCCGGACTTTCGAAGTTAAAGTGACGATGTTCGCCGCGAGGTCAGCGAACAGTGCTCGCCTTTGCGCTGTGGTCAGGGTCGATCACCAACAGCACAGCACCGGCAGCGGCCGGTGGTCAAGCAACCCGTGATGGACTCTCAAAGGTAGCGCGTCAAATTGCCTTCCGCTAGCACCGTTTTAGTGCATCTTAGTGCGACTCGGTGGGACTTTTCCTCTTTGCCTAAGCGCAAAACCGGGACCCTGGTTACACCGGACAATTCCCAAGGATGCACAGCTCAGGGTGGCTCGAACAAATAAACATTCATTTCACGGTTGGGTTGCTTTATGCGTGTCTAAACAGCGAATAGTGGCTAACAGGGGAAGCTTCGGGAGGTAGCAGGTTCTTGGAGAGATTGAGCCGTGCCTGTGGCTCGCTTAGAATGCTTAAGAGATGCCGGTTAGTCGAAGATGGGATAGGAGGATAATGTAGGAGTTTTGAGCGAGCCGGGCTAATTACCCTACTCATCAGCTGCTAACCGTACAGCGGCCGTTCGGTAAAGGGTTTGCGGGAACAAGCATGCAAGAAAATCATACAAACCTGTACAGATTTGATTTGTGGTCTCATGGCTCTGCATGCCATTGCTGCGTGTGTGCATGTGTAATGTGTTTGCATGTGTGCGGCTGAAGGGAAATATGCAACCGATACCGCCCCCTCCCCCCTCTTAAGCTTGGAGCGTCGATTTACTCACGCCAACTTCAACGCAGCTGTTGATAGATCATGATGGTTCGAGAAGCCAGAGATATTTGAACGAAAAATCGAGCTGCAGATACATCCTGAGGGTTTATTTATGCCAGCGAGTAGCGAATGTTGATTGTTTCCAGTGTCTGAAAATGATAGAAGATGTGAAATAACTAAAATATTCTTGTACTATATGAATTAAATTTAATAATATCATACTATTTGTTGAATATTGATATTAGATCATTAGTTCGTTCAGAGTTGCGTACGATCAATCCGTATGAATCCGTACGATTGACTATTTGTTAGGTAAATGGAACAGTTTGATGATCCAGTTTGCTAAATATCAGTTTTATCTATAAAACTAGAATAGTAACAATCAACTCATAAAATAGTCATGTATATGTATGTCTTCAACAAAAAACTCAACACCCAACGTACAGTCATCTTGGACTGTACCCTTAACGCATAACTGAAATGATCTCCAAAGAAGCCTCAACCCCTTGGAATGTCTTAAGTATTGACTCGGCCGCCACAAACCAAAAATCTCCATCGATCTTAACCAATTCAAAAGATCTGGTAAGATCGCTCCCAACCTCCCGTAGCGATGTATTCCAAACCCATTCCGCTATACTTTCTCCCAACCCGGCTCTAAGAATGGTAACGAACGCACACAACAAACACGAAGCACGAGAAGCCCGCCAACCCACCAGCCCACCAGCCAGCCAGCCAGCTAGCCCCAAACCGGAGAGGCTACAACAGCCAGAGCGCCATCCAAATGGGCGTGCTGAGGGAGCTGCTTGATGCGCGAGAGCAAACAGAGACAGACAGAGGCAGCGGGAGAAGAAATTGTGTAAGTTGCTTCTTTTTATCTGCCACGGAACCGCACGTTCCGGTTCCAGTCTGCAGTCGATATTCAACCCGAACGGACGTACGAAGCAGAACCTGGTTCGTACGCACGCAAAAGGCAAAGCAGAAGAGGAGCGAATTCTGGAGTGCCCCCCCGGGGAAAGGTGTCCAACTTTCCCAAACAAACTGTGCCCAATCGGTTGAGGCGCTGAAGGTTTAGCTACAAGTGAGTTTGAGGACTTCTTGCGCTCGGTGCTATAAACCTTGGTTGGCATAGTAACGTACGGTGTTGATGCGGATGGGCGTAGCCCCTCTGTCCCAGATAGTAGGCGAGTTCTGGGTGCTTGTGAGAGCATCAGAGAAGTCATCCAGGACACTTTCAACGTGAGTAGGGGAGCCAAAGCCCCCGAAGCGAAAAGATTTGTGGACTTGGTTTTTCGGAGTGCGCGAGTGATAGAATAGCGTGTGTGATTTTGTGTGCTCCTCTACAGTGCTATCTCGCAAGCAAAGTGATCCTCGCGGTAGACCAAGTTTGTTGTTGGTACGGACATTCAGTGCATTGAATTCCGTGCATTCCGTTCCATTCCCTGTGGGCGAGTAGTGCTCTCGAAAGTACTGCCGATTCAGAAGGAAAGTAGAACTACACAGCCCTGTCTCCCAGTAGGCGACAACGAACCGGACCTCATCGGTGTGTTTGGTCGTCGACTTCTGTTCTTCGTCCGTGCGTTCGTTCGTTCGTTCGTTCGTTCGTACGGCTGTTCCACGTTTCTCGCGGTCATCGTGGACCACAACCACCACACTATAACGGTAAGAATCTCTAGGTGTACGCCTGTTGCCTAGAATGTTGGTCACTGCTCTGTGGAGGCCAACGGTAGAAGGGAACCTCTCCATCTGCACTGGTTCCCTCTTTTGCAAACGCGTAACACACATTCAAATGGCTTCTTGCTCTCGGACTTGTTAAAAAAAAAAACGTTGGATAGGAACACACAACACAAAAAACACGGTGTACGAGAGGAAAGTTTTTTCACGCCCTCTTCTTCATTCGCTGCTGGAAGGCTTTAACGACAAAATTGATGAAATAGACAGAAAAAACACAAGCACACAGAGATTCATGGCTGAGATCTTGGATGCTTTGCTTTGGTACGGTGTTTGTGGGTATGTGTGTGTGTGTGTGTCGGTCGTTCGAGAGAAGCTTCTTGACGACGATGCTCCATCGAAGTAGGCTAACCGATGACGTGCGACTACGTCCCCGCCCGGCGGTCGCAAGTGCGCTGGTGTGAATGAACTTTGCCTTTAGTGGTTGTGGCCAAACGGGAATGAGGCCGTCTGCCGTCTGTGCCCGGCTCAAGGGAACACAGCAGAATATTGCGACCCCTTTCGGGAAAAACCGTTTTGGAACGCCTGCATTTGGGGAGCAGGAAGCAAGCAAGCACATTCCGTTTTTGGATAATCGTTATTAAATGACGATCGCCGTGCCACCCAGACGACGAACGCCAAGGTGTGTCGTTTCATGGCGATCTAACTGTACCCCCTTGTGGGGATGATCCATTGCAAAAAGAATGCAATAATTAGTTGAAAGTGTGTGTGTGTGTGTTTGTTTGTATTTGTATGAAAAAAAGCCTCAGCGACATAGCGATTCTGGTCACCGCACCCGAGGGTGACGGGCGGTTGGTTGGGATCCCCTCGTCGGTCGGTTTTCGTATGGTAATAACTTAATCGATCGTTAAAGCGTCACCGCTCGGAGAAAGTAGTGACCTCATGCGCGGGTTGTACGCGACGGCAACATACGTGGCTGGTGGAGAGTAGTGAGGGCGGGAAAACGCGGCGCAGCACGTTGAGCTTTGTTGTGAAGGCGTGCAAGCATGTTCAACGCTACCGCAAGCGACGAACCCTTTGCGCGAGCCCCAAACCGTTTGTGTCCGTTTTCAAACACGCAGACACACAATTCGCTTTGCATGTTTTTCTTTCTTATTTTTTAATGGTTAACCTCGTTTTGCTTGCCGAGGCATATTTTTACCTCTACTCGGAATGAATTTTTGATGCGCTTTTCTGTGGTTTTTAGGGCTTTCCTCGCTCATTCAATTGAAAACCAAATTTCTCTCGCCCGATAACAAATGAAATCGAACCGGATCGAAACGGATACGTTTGCTGCTGATGATGATGATGGCGCATCCTTTCCACGGCCCGTTCGGTAGACGCATTAAAGATGACCCAAAAAAAACAGCCTCCCTCTCGATACAATTGTCCTCGCAAACGCAAACACTGTGCGCCGTGTTCGTTTCCATACACCCATAAGCTTCCGTAGCCTGGGAGGAGAAAGTGTAACACGCCAACACCTTATTCTCAACAGCCACGGCGTATTCCCGGCATGGCGCCCTGGCCCCTCCGCTGCACAATACGGAGGGGGCTAAGCGGAAGAAACGGGGTTGGTTCTCACGCATCTCGGCCAATGAGTCGCGATTGTAATCGGACGATAAGGCGGGTAAACTGAATCGCACTGATTAACCTGAATTTCCGCCCAGAGTCTGGCGGCTGTGTCGCGCGCCGATGGCACCCTTCCCACTGGAAAGGTGGGCAACAGTGCGTGTGAGCGGCGACAGAACCCATTGTGTTTTTGGCCCACGGAGCAAAGCAAATATCCGAAGTAGTAAGCCAGCAAAGCATGTCAAAAGTAGGGAGCTTGTCGCGCTGGCATGGCAATCATATGCTCACGGCACAAGAACAGAAGCCTGGCGTTTGTAGCCCACATTTGCCACCCCTGGAAGGGAGATGCTCCCCCCCCCCCCCTGTAGGATCTCCTTGGGGAGTGTTTGTCACTGGAAAACTGTGCGCATTTATTGCTGCACTGTTTAAATGGTTCCATTTTTTTTTATTCAACACCCGTCCGGGCGCGCACCTGGCCGGAACAACGCGAGGCACTCATAAAACTAGCTCATGCTTGAAGCCATACCCCGAGCGTTGCATGGCTGTCGGTTTTGGGTAAATATTGTCTTTTGTCGGATTTGCATCCGTGAGCGTTGGTTTTTGCATGCGCTTTTTGAAGCGGGGTTTTAAATGGTTGCGTTCAGGTACCATTTAAATGCATTTACTTTTTGCTGTGTCGTTGTGGGTTTTGCTTCTTCTACACGCGATCACCACTGTCCGATTGCAACCGTTGTTATCTCTATGCTAGGCCAAGAGCACTTTCAGCACGGGGGAGAGATTGCTATAATAATGGGCATGTTTGTCCGAGCGGCCCTTTGCATGGTATGTAGCATAAGGAATGGAGCACCACGTTTCACAGAGTGAAGAAGAGAGTTGGACAGCAAGAAGGGAGAAGCAGAAACGCTTACGTACAGGGAGGGAGGCGTGAGGGAAGGGGCATAATATCGTAACGGGATTTCCCTGGGTTCGCACCGGCCAGGAGTTCATGAACTTGAAAACGAAACCAATGATCTGAGACCGGCAGGGAAGGGGGCGAGACCGGTGTAGCCAGCCAGGGCTGCATGTATGCTGCCCGGAACATCCAGCTGTCTTTGGTGGATGCGTGATTTGTTTTGCTGCTGCCGAACGGGAAATTGGGCGCGCTTCGCACAACGTCCAAACGTGTGGGAACGAATGATCGTGCTCGATCGAGGCAGCCGCAGCAGCAGCAGTTGTTGGCTCTACACACAAACACGTAAACACACACTTGAAGTCCAAAGGGCTGAAGATCAAGTTCAAGGTACTGTAGGGGAGTTTCAGCTGGCTGCGATCGTGCACCCAAAAACTGCTCGACTCTCCAAACAGGCGACGAACGCCTAGACGGATTCGAGAAGGGTGCTAAAGGGTGCGTTACGTCGAGAGGTGCGTGCGCTGCATTATGCAACGCACGATTGCGTGAAGTCGGAATGGACAGCAACAGATCACTCAACCAGTCATCCGAGGCGTCATCAACGTTTTCAACGATTGCAGCCATTCCAAGGACCGGAGATCTCGACGGGAGAATTCGAATGTGTGTGTCGTACAGTACAGCAGAAAGTAGTACATCGGCCCATGAACGACGACAAAACGAGGGTAGGTGGAGGAGAAGGAAAGGTGCTTTGGTTCGATCGTCTTACCCGACTCCATCTGCCCCCCCAGTGTCTAACCCAGTCCCAGAGTACATTGGAAGATTTAGGTCAGATCGCGCAGTGTTCACCTTCCTTCCTAATATTTAACGGTGCATCATATGGGAAGCGGTCTAGCGGAGAGGGGCACACATACACATACACAATCACACACGTACGTAAAAGCTGTTTATCTCTTTAGGGATGCTTATACCCTCACGTAACGCGTACACGGGGCCTATTGTTGTGCAAAACAAACAAAAGCACAGGAAGGGGCCAAGGAAGAGAAGTGAGGTGGAAGAAATGAAGGGTGACTCCCGTTTGTCTCCTCCACCCTCGGGGGGAGGCTATCTCTTTTCGGGAAATCGTGCAGTCGGCTGGTTAGCACATTCTTTACCGTAAACGAGGTTATGCCGTGCTCCACACTTGGCATTGGCTTTGGAGTGCGACTTGCGAAAGGGGACGGTTGAACGTCCTTTACGGTATGCATGCCTTCGATAGGAAAGAGAGTCAGGTAAGAAGAAGAAGAAGAATATAGAGAGGTATAAGGAAAGGCGGAAATAGGTGACATAATTCGATTGACCAGTGCGTGCCCGTTATGAATGTGCGTGCGAGCGCGGTAAACGGTTCTTGCGGCGCGTGTTGAAATTCGTCAGCCGTGCAACTGTTGATTGATCGATAGGGGTTGGCCTTCGGGGTTAGGTGGATGATTCAGTGTTTAGTGTTGTCGGAAAGGGCTTCAGCTTCTGCCCATGGAAAGTTCTTTTGCGCTCCAATTCACCCTTCCAATTCTTAACTGAAATCTCTTGAACTGGAACTAATTCTGGGCCAACATTTACTTCTCCAATACAGAAATGAGACCGATCGTAGTTTGCGCGCTAGCCCTGCTGCTCGTCAGCCCGGCCCTAGCACGGCCCAACCTGGTGGAAACGATCTACCTGCGCCGGCGCAGCAACCCGCTGGAGATCGTGGAGGAAAGCGTCGAGTCGGGCAGCGTGCAGCCGCACGACCCGTCGGCAACAACGCCGAGCAGCTCCGAGCAGTCGTCGACCGGCCGGACGGAAGCGGCGACCAGTGCAGCAACCACCGACGGCAGCACCACCAGCGCCAGCACATCTACGCACCAACCAAGGTACCAAACTACTAACGATGGTCTCTCTAGCGATAGTTTAATCAAGGAATTTCTACTAAAAAACCTGGCCAACCTGCAGGGCCAATCACCGGTGCCGGTGGCAGCACCGGTACCGGTCGATGGGGCCGGTTCCGAGGAGCAGAACACGCTCCGCTCGGTGTCGCTTGGGGGGTTGGGCTATCCCCCGCGTCCGAACTGGGACCCGCCGGAGAGTGCCTACGTCTATCCGATCAAGAGCCAGTATCCGGCACCGTTGGAGGTGGAAATTGGTCAAAAGCGTAAGCCGGTCATCCACAAGATCATTACGAAGTGGTCGGACAAGACGTCGGATGTGTTCAATGTGGACTACGAACCACCGTCCGGTGTCTCTCTGCTGCGACCGTCGAGTCAGATCTATTCCACCTTTGGTGTCACGAAGCCGGCAGATACGCCGGTGGAGCAGGAACAGTTTTACGGTGGCATCACCGGATCACCGGAAGTTCTCTCGACAAACTTCCACACACCGTCGGAGGAGGTGTACCAGGCGGGTCCAGGACCGATCGTGAGCGATCAGCTGATTCCAGTCAGCTCGTCCGGCACAAAGCACAAGAAGCACAAAAAGAAGAACAAAATCAAGATCACAATCAAACCCACGACGTCACCCTATGGAGGGCCCGTGAAGGTCACTCAATCGCAACCGCAGGCCGATCCGGACCGTCCAGATGCGGTGTACTCGGGTGAACAGGTTGGAGCGGGTTGGAATCCGTACGAAGATCCGTACGAGGACCCAGTCGATGATGCGAACCCTTACGACGAGGCAGGCAATCTGAAGGGCGAAGGTGTGACGGACGCGGTGTCGGACTGTAACGAAATTACGATCTCGCTAAACGGTAAGCAGGGCTGCAACGATATACAGATCGCGATCAACGACGACAACCCGAGCCCGACCAAGCAGGGCGAGCTGACGAAACTCGGTCCGGGAACGGCTGGTGCAGTGCCGGGAGCGGCCGTAGTAGCGGCTGGAGCTGCAGCCGCCGGAGCGGCCGGTGCTCTGTCTGCTGCGCCCCAAGCAGCAGCCGTCCCAGCGGCGGCTGTTGCGAGTGACGTGGCGTTTGCGGCTCCATTGGCGGCGGCTGCTCCACTAGCCGCCAACCCGATCGTGCCGGTAGTCCCAGCCGCCGTACCAGCTCCGGTGTCGAGCTTCCTCAACACACCGATCAGCAGCCTGGTGAGCAACATCATCCGGCCGCCGGTACGTATCGGGGCGGCCGGGCAACCGGCGGCTACCATCGGCAACGGGATCGGTGCGAACCAGAACAAGCTGAAGCCGACCAAGCAGGGCAAACCGTCGCACGACCATGGTTCCTCCTCGCTGCTTCCCGACGTGTCGCACGCCCTGCTCGGCATGATGGCGGCCGTGTCCGCCATGACACCGATGAACATGTTCGTGCTCGGCATGACCAGCCTGCCCGTGCTGGCCATGATCGTCGGTACGGTGGCGGCTGGTATGTATATGTACAAGTTTTACTATCCAACGCCGGTGCGCCATTACAGCACAACGGTGCTGGTGCAGAAGAAACCGCCCGTCTCGTACCACTGGATACGGAAACCGGGAAGGCGGCCCGTTTATCGGCGGCCGATCCACGTCGGGTCTTCGTGGACGGATTACGATCCACACAGTTGGGGCCCGGCCGCCAGCTGGGATAATGATCGGCGGAGTATGCGCCAGCACAGCGATCCGTACCGGCGGCACAAACCGACCAGCCCAGCCAGTAGCAGTAGTTCCACCGTTCCAAGTTCCCGCGTCCGATAACACACCACCCAAACCCCTTTTCCACCACTTGCAGCGTGCCAACTGGACCTCGGAAATGCCCCAGGCTTTGATTTTTTAGTAGAACATTCCTTGTGCGACATTTACGGACAATACGGACAAAACCTGACACTTACGACATACACATAAACACATACAGACAGACACAAACCAATGTACCGATTAGTCAATAACCATCCAAACCCAAAACAAAAAAAAAAA
>KI920252.1:0-24666 GCA_000473525.2 Anopheles melas | reverse complement strand
TTCAGTCTTAAGTTAGTTTTATTTTAGTCTTATGAGGTCATACACGACTTTCAAATGAAAAAGGAAGACTTAATGAAATTTCCGTAACAACATCGTTAAAACTATGATAAGATTTAAAATGTTCCTTGGGTTACTACTTTTTTTTTAAATATAATTCACGTTTAAAATTTGTTTATTTCTACGTATTTATCGATTGCTATCTTTTAGCTAAACTGCAATTTATTTTGCATTTTACGATTGTTACAATATTTCCATCTATTTCCATACCAACAGGGTGCTATTAGCATTCCTTTACACATAAAATCCTTCCAAAGTGATGTACACTGTAGCACACATACATTCGCTTAGTTAACACGATCACAGGATGATGTTTTTACCTTCATCCCGCGCGCTAAGCGCCCGCTCCTCAATAACACATCACTTTGGAAAGCCGCACACATTGTCCACGTGTCACAAATCCGCCCGGTAAGTTGAGCATCGGGGTTTTTTTTTACGGGAAGCTTGCAATAAAATCAACATAAGCGCAAAGGCCTCCTGCCCCTTGTTTGACCCGTATTGGGGCAGGCAAATATCGGTATATTCCGTCAAAAAAACCCTTCGTATTTTTGGTTGGTTGTTCAATCGCTAAGGGTTTATGAATAAACTATCAGTTGAAAGGCTGATCATGTAAAAGTTGTTTGAATATGAAGGGGACGGAGAAGGTGGAGCTCTTGTCGTTCTCACCCTCACCATGTGCAAGCGTATTTGCTTTTTCTCGCCGTTTTGTTCGTAGTCGTCGTCGTCGTCGTCGTCTGGCGAAATCACATGGTATCGAACAAACCGTCTGCGCGGCCAGGATATGCTGCGCAAAGCCAATAGCCAATAAGCCTATCGGGCGAATGTCTCCATTGGTGCTCGTGTGCTTATGTCATGCATGGAAAATTCATAACACTCTCTTGTCGTCATACACACACACACGCGCAACGAAATGTAGCAAATAGTGACCGGAAATGGATGAAAATGGAAATTGTGTATTCGTTGTTCGGGCTGGCGTGTGGAGTGTTTCCCGCGAAACCGTGGCCGCAAAGCATATCATAGGGTGGGGGAGTGGGTTGGGATACCGAAGGAGCTGTGGAAGGAGTGCCAACAGTATCCTGTCGGAAGAAGGCGCATATGAACGCAATGGAACGCGCGCCGCAACTACACTCACTACTAAACCCGGCACACCGATCGCGCGACAACGCTGTGCGAAGAAAAGGAAAAAAATAATTGATTTGTATGCAAATGTGAAATTTCATCAGAGCTGGGTAGCCTCTCGGGCATTCTAGCAACTTGTTCTACCCATCCCTGCCGACCAAAAACCGGTGGACGAAGTTTGATGCTTGGTTTTGGTTTGCTAACTTTTTTCTTTTATTTCCGTTGTTTTTTTTTTAATTCGTTCCACTTTGCATGCTTTCTTCTCATATTCGAAGCCGACTTTTTTTTTTCGTTGGCCACATTTGCATTTGCCGTCAGTACAGTACACTACACACATACTCGTTGCAAATTGTTCCTTTTTAGAGGTCCAGCCGAACGTTACCTTTTCGAAACAGAAGCAAAAGAAAACAAGTTGTAGTTGTGCGCCCAGCACGAGCCGATGCGCTGGAAACAAGTATTACGAGCGCATTCATATCGGCATGGTGGCGGCCATGGCCAGCGTATTCGAATATTGTGCTGGGAAACGATAAGCGTAATACCGTCAGGATACAAGTGTGTGTGTGTGTGTGAGTGTATGACAAGGTAGGTCGAGCTTTCCAGCAGTAGGTCGGTAACAATATTGGGGATTGTTCCATTCTGTTGCTGCTACTGCTATTGCTACTACATACTATACATGAAAATAGTGGAATAAGCCAGGGGTCGGCAAACTTCTTTAGAAAAAGGATAATCACATTGAAAGAATTGATAAATATGTAGGCCAATTTTCTAAAACGATTTTTTTCATATGAAGTTTTTATATCATTCCACTAGCAATAAAAGCCCTGGTGATGTTTCCCGAGACTAAATCACTCTGCTGGCTGAAGGTTATTATGCCATTTTAAATAGAATTCGGCAAATGATACGCATCTGTTTTGCATATAAGTCATAAATGGAGATGCATGGTAGGCAAACACAATTTCAATTTATTCCAAACAATATACAAGGACGACAAGAGATGTCCATACTCAATAGAACTTGTTGTGTTTTAATTCATTATCAAAATCCAATCATTACCAAGATGTGGTTCTATTTTACATTTTCAACGTGAGAAAAACTACATTCCTAATCGTGTGAAAACTAATTGAAAGGATGTTCAAAACAGGCATGACATGAACCATAGATGGTACCAGATGACCAAGTTGTACTTTGGTACAGATACTTTGTAATCTTTGCTATAAGTAAATTATATCTTAGTCAAAGTGTATTACAACTTAATATTGTACAATAGCTGGTCTTGGCTACAAGTTTATGAAGTAAATAGTAGTTTTTAATTGGTTCGTTTTAAAAAAAAACTAAAATAGGATATTACACACTTTCTTACTTTCTTGAAAATTTGATTTGAGACTTCAATTACTTAACTTTCCTTTTTCATTACTCAACTTCTGTTCTTATATTAACCGTTTCTGTTAAACGTTTCCGGTTGTTGAAAGTATGTAATGTACATGGTGATTCGTCACTCTCTGTACCGCTTCATTTCCAATCCGTAAAATCCCCATTCAACACTGTCAAATGAATGTGGAGCGTGTACCGAACAACTAATGACAGATCATTCGAGTTTCGATTGTTATTGTTGAAAAGTATTTTACTTATTTACTTATCCGGCGCTACAACCGCTTTGCGGTCTATGCCTGCTACAGGAGTGTCCTTAACCGCTAACGGTCTCGCGCCTTCGTCTGCTAGTCCGTTTACCGGCCTCAATGGCGGACGCCTCCACGCCATCCTGCCACCTCAGTTTGGGCCTACCACGCCTTCTCTGTCCTTGTGGACGGTCTAAAAAGATTTTACGGGCTGGGTTGTATATGATACTTTGTACGACAGTGAGGTCGCCGTACATCTCGCATTGTTTGTCATCAGCGCACATTGTCATAACAAAACAAAAAACGCTAAAATTCGTGACTAATTTCAAAAAAATCTCATTGAAAAACGTGTTGTTTATAAAAAAAATATATTGTTATAGCTAGGTTTTGCCAAAACATATTATAAATTTTTGCCAAACAAATTATAAAATCGGAAATTTGTTGTAAAATATATACTTTGGCCCATTATCCGTGCCATTCGAATATCTGGGTGAAGTCGAGTCACGATGAGTCCGTATAAACCGTCCGTCCGTATACTTGACATTTGTACCAAGATACTGCGCTCTCGACAAGTAGTGTAATATATTACAAACAGTTTAAGTAACTCTAGTCGAACGTTTTATTAATTCATATTTATTCAATGCTAGTATTATGTTTGGAATAAATACGGTTTAATGCTGTATTTCTGGGCTCAATGGGACGTGGTTGTATTTACGTCCTGGCGATTTTACACAAAATTGTATAGCTTCACAAACCTCCTCCTTTGCACATCATACCGCCGTCCTATTCAAATTTCGATAAGCAAACCTCGCTGGCGGATTTGTGTCGATCCCTGCATGTGCGCCCCCATGCACGGTGTCCCCCCGGTGCGTTCGATGTACCGAATAAGTCCAATTTGTACCCATCGGCGTACGGGAGTGTGATATTAAACGGTTGGCATAGCTAGGTTCGGTTTTCGTTCCCGGGGAACGAAACCGGTGGTGGCATGTGGCAGTTTAGGGACATTGAAAATATTGCCAGATTAGGCAAAAAGCCATCATGTTCTGGTGTCGCGTACCGCGGGTGCATTTACAAAAGCGCCAGCTCCAAAAGCCGACCGTGGTGGTGTGTAGTCCAGTGGTAGCCCCGTGAACACCACATTTGAACGATGTGGGCCAGCAACCCGAACGTCATCGACGCACAAATTGCTGGATGCCAGCCGAACGACGGCAGCACGGTCTGTTGCACTCATTTCGGCACAATTGGTGGCTGTGAAAGATGTCCTGAAGCAAAGTGGAACCACCTTACTCGCCCACTTTTGCTTGGACAGGCATACAGATCAGGCCCACGACTGCTGAGCCTATTTGGGCCCTGCCGGGGGCATATTTTTTTTTTTGGTTTGTTGTTCGTTCTCTAAAATAGCCCCGAAATGTTCAAAATGGAGTAAAATTTGTTTCAAGTACAGCACACCGTGTGTACCTTTTAGGCCGATTGATTTAATGGCACCATGCGCTCCTTTCACTCGTTGGCTGAATGGCCAGCACATGCTTAAACTATTTCCTGTCCATTTGGTTCACACGCGTGCTTAGGGCCACTTTCTCGCGTACATGGGCCGCACTGCCCTAATGATCGGGTATGCATGTTGAATGATGACGTTGATTGGAGAACGAGTCGCCTTTGGCTGGTAGAAGAGCCTCCTAACCCCGGCTCGGTTAGGAGTCAGAATCGACGAATGGCGGAAATGTTGCTTCCGGTCTCGATATCACCTCGTACGTCCTGCCCGAATGAACGCTTAGCTTCTATCGGTGGACGGAAGCTATCGATCCTCATGGTAGTATGCGATGCCTTCTTCCTGTGTGGCTGTGTGCGTGTGCACTTACGCTGACCGTGTGCACAATTATCAGCTGACACAAGCATGTCAGCGTATTGAACGCAGACCGATCATCAATATCCAGCAATAGGGCGCGCGCGTTAGGACGATGGGCCGTACGTTCGTCGCCAATGTCGCGCAAGGTAGATATAATGCAATTTTGTCAACCCATTATATTCCCTCCCCGACGACGACAACGACGGTATTTGCCGCCCCGGTAAGAGTATTTTGTTTTCCTCCAAAGCAATATGTGCCCTGCAGGGAGCGCGTCATGTGTGGTGTGTGGTAATTTTGTGCTAAAACAAATTAAATCTTAAACCGATATTTGATACACAGAGTCGATCGGGGGGACACACTCGGTCGATGATTGCGACCCTCGTCCAAAGGTTCGGTACATGCTGCTGCTGCTGCTGCGTTGGAAGTATGCGTTTCAATTAGTGTTGCCTCGCATGTGCGCCAGTGGGGTCGATGGGTGCTGCTGTCGGACAGCCTAGTCAGCGCAGTTTCGGCGAACCGTTGCGAGCTAAATTCGAATTTGGTGGTTTTAGCCATTTGGCCGGACCACCAGCCTGTCCAAAGTGCCGCTAGTGCACCGCTTTCAGTTTCGCTAATGAGGGCACTTTTCCAGCGGCCGGACCGTTTGTTCGATGGGTGCCATGGTTTGTCTTTGGACTGCTGCGTGTGTCAATCCCGGGAAACTAGCAGTTGCACACACTTGCACTGATACTGAGTGCTCGATAGTGAGTGATCACTGGCCGGGCATTGTTCCGTGTGGCCGAGGTCCCGTTCCCGGGTGTACGGCAAGCCCGGTTTCGATGTGATGTGGTTTTCGGACGGCTTAACACGGGAATTAGGTTTTGGCCAATCGTTTCGGGGGAGAGGGAGAAGGTGAGCGAACGCTGCATGCAAAGGTGTTTGTTGTAGTTTTTTTTTTTCGGGAATTCTCAGAAGCATTCATGCAGAACTGTTGCAGAGGTATCCGGGTACTAAAGCCCACCCCAGCCCGGGTTCTGTTCCGGGTGGGTTGAAAAACAAACTAAGCCGCCGTTCGACGACAATTGCCACAATGCGCGATTTAATTGAACTCTGCCAATTTTCTATCGCTCCGACGGGGAAATTTAATTTCCGGCCAATAAATTAAGGCAACAATACAGCATGGTGTAGGGCGGGGGGTGCGGGGTAGGGCACTGGTTCGATGCGTCTGCCCGTTTTCTAGCGTGGTGGAAATTAATGAAAATTCGTGCGCACGGAAAGAGTTGGGAAATGAGGGCCAGATTTTGGAGGAGCGAACGGCAATCAGTTTCGTTACGAAAGATTCGCCCGCGGGATTTTCATTTTATTGGTAAGTGATACGGAAAGTGTCACCGATGACTAATCGCGTTCGATTTGTGCTAGCGACGTTGAATAATCGAATAATGATAATTGTCCATTATCTAGAGGGTGAAGAGCGGTGTGTGTGTGTGTGTGTATATTTGTATTGCGCGTAACTACAAATTGGTTGCGCTTCGGCAGGACGGTGCGGAAGGGTTGGAAAACTTTAAAGTTTTTTTTTTTTTAAATCTAGAGATTATTTGGGATTCGATATCCCAAATCCAATAATCGATATATTGAGAGCAATGAACTGTCACTTTTGAAATCCAATCGTACTTTTAATATAAGTTTCGGAGATAATTTTAGGATTGATTGCAGGAATAGTGTTCAATTACTTTGACAGGCGCAAACTGTTTCGCCGTAATTGAACGGTTGCTTGCATTGTTCTGAGAATCGATTTTATAAAGGATATTCGAGATCAAACAAAAGCGTCTTGAAATATTTATTTCGGAGAATTTAATTACACTGGAGCGGTCGTTCGGTGTGCAATCTTGCCGTTGTTTCATTATCTTCTTTTTTCCGGAGACTGTATGCACTTTGTCAGGGATCAACTTAAAAAAAGCTTTTAAAGTACAGATTAAAGGGAAACATACCTGGGTGAGAAAGTAATTTGATACAAGTTGTTTTCTTTCTTAAAGATGTTGTAGATGTAAACAGTAAAGAGGCGACTATAAAAGGTAGTGGAAGATGTTTTTTTATCGAGCTTAGTTTAAAAAAAAAACTCGAGTCCCAATATATCGATTTTTCCTTTCTATCCCTTTACTCCGTTTAACAGGGAAATGCAAAAGCAATTTGGTACACCATTCTACTTCTACGTTGCTGAAGTGGAAAACATAACATACCCGTTTTAACTTTGAGCGCTTCAATATATTTTTTTTTCACTTGTTCATTAAGCGGTGATTGCCGAAGCAAATGATCGATGAATACATTATTGATGGTGGAATTTTGAGATGGATCGTAATAGTGTCGTATGTTGTGCATGCGAGTGTTTGCGTTTGTTTGTAGTTTTGCTGTGATTAAGATGCTATTTATGTTATTGTTTATAGTGTGTTATAACAGGATTTTTTAATCTAAACTTTTCAAACTGGCAGTGGTATGAATTCTATAATGGTCGTTTTCCCCGTTCCTTCAACTACCTTTCCGATTAGTTGACACAAACAAAGACCTAGACTTATATCAATTCCTTCTCAGTTTTTCGCGACAAAATTGTTGGAGCAGAGCTTTTGCATCATACTGGTCTGGAAAATTTGGATTGAACGCAGCTGGGAGACGTTGGACCGGTTCGCGTATTAGGGTGTCATATCGAAGTTCAACCGAAATCCTCCTAAAATGGTCGCATTGAGTTTTGGCGTTATTGCTTGCCAGGCGGCCGCGTGGTACAGTCGTCAACTCGAACGACTCAATAACATCCCCGTCGTGGGTTCAATTTTAGCATGGACTGTCCCCAAGGTAGCAAGGATTGACTATATATATACGGCTGCGTGGAAATGAATTACGTCTCGAAAGCCTGTATAGGCCGGGATGTCTTCGTAGGACTTTATGCCAAATAGAAGTAGAAGAAGCTCGTCGCTACGAAGCCAGTGGGCGTGATTTCTGCTTGCATGATTGCATCGATCTCCCGGTCAAGCTAACGCGGCGATGTAACCACTTGTCCCTCGGTCCGCCTTTTAAGGAACCTCAAGTCAATCAGGGTCTTCGTTCATTCGGAACTGGACGGTCTTGCGATGCTCTGATTGTTGTCTAATAGATGTTGTAGCCAAGATGTTGTAGGCGCAAAGTTTTTTGGCCATCACGGTTAGTGTTCGACTGATCGAGGTGTGAAATTTTGTCTACGGACTCTAGGACTACTATTATTAAAAGTGCAATCAACGTTTTGTTAGTGCGGGTCAAAGTAAACCCATGAAAAATCGACAATTTTTGTAAATTTTCATTAATGCAAACGTTATAATACACTTAAATTTGTGCATAAAGTTTATAAATGAACTTGCGTTATTATGTGATTGCAACATTTGCTTTCCGTATTGTCTATTGATTGTATAAACTACTGCAAGGTAGAGACGAAATTGGTTCATTTTTTTGTAAAAACCTCCTTCAATTGAAGCATCATTGAATAAATTTTATATAATTGATTACATTTTGTTTTGTTTTTTTTTTGTATTCGACTTATTAATTCCCTTGCTGAACCTTTAACAACAGATTACATTTGATAATATACAATGTTTTACCCTTTCTATTCATTAACACAATACTTCTGCACATTTTGATTTTAGCAATGACTGAATGATCTCATTTCAAACATCAATTGGTCAGTTTACAATTCAATTACCATCGGCATCGTACCAAGTGCAATAAAAAAAAGCGAAACAATTACTTCGAACGGAACTCTCTTTTCGAGTACTGCTGGACCCTTGAAAACAAGACACTTTATGAACGCAGGCGTGCTGTCAGGATGCCTTAACCCTCTCCCACGAGCAAACTTCACTTAATAGCCTGTTCGACAGGGTAAGCACCGTTTAGACTGCGGCAGGGCTGCGATGGCCGCGCTGAGTGATGGTAGTAATCCGAACGATGTTTAACAACGGTAACAGATTTGCCTGCGCTATCGGTTGTGCACGACCCGCCAGCAGTTTCCCCGGGCAAGTGCTTTCTGTTGTAACATCCACTTCTGTTAAATGAAGGCACTGTCCTGTCGGCAGCACAGCGAGAAATGATACTACTACTACTGCTGCTACTACCACGACTACCACAACCGATTTGACAAATGAGTGCCGAACCGTTTGTTGTACCGTAACTATCGTGTTGTATGACAGCTTTATGGCGGCGAACCCGTCGTCGTCCACCGTTTGTCGTCATCCCGCAGCAAGCAGGGGTAGGTTGGTTGGGGTTTGTCATCCATTCTGCGTTGGCAAGTGGCTTGTGTAGGTGTATGGAGTGGATCGGACTTGTTACGCCAACGAGATTGCTGCCCACCTCCTTTCCCATTCTCCCAGCAGGGCAGGTCGAGACACTGCCACCTCCGTGCTGTATCGGATGATGATGATGATGGGTTTAAAGGTCTGCGTGCTTGTCAGTGGTTCGGCATGAAGTGGCCTCCATCTCTGGGACCCGTCGGAGAACTTTACGCTACACACCGTTCTCAACCCTTTCGCACCGTTTTGGATGATGAAAAAAAAAGGCGATCGAGAGAAAATTGGCAAGAATCTTGGCAGCGCTTAGGATACGCGTTTGCCTTCCTCGGTTAGCATTGTGTACGGGAGGGTGGTTGTGTTGGTGTGTATGCAGGTTGAATGGCTCGTACACTCCTGTTTTATATTTGATTTTATGCTCCATTTGTTTGTCGAGTCAGTTGCCGACCACGTTACGACGGATGGTTGGCAGTGCGGAACAGCGCCGCATACATCGCAGCGGAAAGCTATTTTGATAAATTGCTGCAAAGTTTGCAACGGCCACTGCCTGCCACCATAGCAATAGAAACGATTTCATAAAGACGAGTGTGTCGAGAGGTTTCGTGGAAAACAATGCGAAACTCGGTGTATGTTTCGCAAGTAGGGTTGCTCCTAAAACCTACTCATAGTTAATATGATCCTTTTATTTCTTTGCAACCATGTAATGTGCGTAGGTGTGAATTTTGAGTACAGTGGTTCACGGAACTGATGGCATAGCTACGTAAAACCATCGTCCCATCGATGTACTGTTATTTTGATATGATTTGATCGATGCAACTTGGAAATCGTATGTGTGTTAAAAATAATACATATTGGGGATTCCATCCAGTTTTTGGTAGTAATCATTCCAACATTTCATATTTTCGGAAACAATCTATTTGCTTGTCCTATGCTTACAAATAATTACATTCTAATTGTTGGCATTGTTAATGTACAAAAAATATGTAACGGTATTGAGTATTTTTATTTGTCTGTTCTTGCTTAACATACTTTTAAACCATACGCGAACATTTTTCTATAATACAACTTGATAATATGTCTTACAATTCGCTACCTTAGCCCTTACCCTTAACACACTATCAGAACGTAATATAGTGTTAAATCTAAAAGTATGGCACGCACGCTTCCCTCCTTGCCAGGCTATGTACAATCGGCAAATCTACCTAAATGGCACATGATATCTTACAAAACACATTGACCGCCAAACTTTTGATTCTGTTGCTCGAAGCGCAGCGATTGAGCAAAGCTCCTACAGCAGCAATGGTGCCGCAATGTTTCTGCTTTATTAAACCGACCCCGATCACACGATAATGGCTTGTTGGTCGTGCAAATGTGATAATTGTGGTGAAATGGAATGTAGCTGGAGCATGTTGAGCATGAAATCTGTTTTGAATTCCATCCAGCCTGCCTGCCGGCCTGCCTATCCACCGATCTCGATTGTAATTTAGCTATGGTACAGCTGTCAAAACAGTGTGGCAGGTTGCGGGCGGCTGCTCCTGGGAGTACGCCAACCAAGGCAGCGCACGACACGTGTTGTGGCAGTTATTTACATATAAACTAGATTTAAATAAGATTCGGGCAGATAGGCAGTCGGGCGGAAGACTGTGGGGAAGGAAGTAACGCTAGTTTTCCACCGCACAGTACTGGAAACTAGTAACGTTTGGCGGCGTTGCCCGGGAGCATTAGCGAATGTGAAGACTAGAAAGAAAAACAGCCCCTCCCAAGCCCGGAAAACTGGTGAGCTTTTCTTCGAGCGAATGCAAATGATTAGCACTCGCATGGGAGACTGCACGTCAGTTGTTCCTGTTCGTGTTGAGTGTGTGTGTATGTGTTTTTTTCTGCTTTTTGCTATATTACATCTCGATTTGCTCCACTGAACTGATGTTGCTGTTGCTATTTTGGGATGATCTTTTACTACCACCACACAACTAACTGTTCCATTCGTGTGCGAACAGGAAATTCAATTTACATTGCTTAAGACACTTCATTTTGACTGTTTTGTACTTGTTGGGTATACGGGTGTGTGTGTCATTGTGTTTTTGCTAATGGCTTCATTTTGTTTCTGCACAAAGATTGGAATGTTGTATCTTCTGGAACGTTCCTCAACGACTTGCCAAACAGCATTTACATTCAAATTACATCCTACACACTCGTAAGGCACTTATGGAGCGTTGGACGAAGCGTCTATGTACACGCAGTGGCACACCCTGTAGTCGCTTCATGCTTGCGAGACGACACAACAAAACTTTTCAATCGATCCTATACAACCCGATCAACATACAGCAATGGCATTTGGTAAAGATTAACGAACTGTGCTCCGTAACGAGCATCAGGAATCGTAACTACGAAACCTATCCACAACACGCTCCTCACTCGTCCTTTGCCACCTTTTTACGATGACTTGCTTTTGAAACTATGTCAACTATCAACACTTTAGAAGGGCCCAGAAGCCCTGATTCCTTTTGCCGCTGCCTGGAGCTGGAGTGTTATGCCGTTTGGGACACACACACAGCACAGTGTCTTACAGTGTGCCGAGCGCTTTATCCCTGCCATTTGCCATTGGTGTAGTTTCCCTAACCAGTTGTGTTATTTTGGAGGGGCAAATTAGACATGCTTACGCTGGAAGAGCATTGTGATGTTTGCTGCTTAATAGTATTCAATAATCAACTCGGAACTACCATCACGGTTGACGGCAAACGGCACTACTTAATAGGAACTTAAGGATTAAGGATACACACGCAATGTTGCGCAATGCAATCGTTGCATCTGGAGCACTTTTGGTTTTCCCTTTTCACTCGTTTGCATACCCGATGTTGTGCATCGTTCTTCTTTGTTTTTTTTTTTTGTACATCAATTTATGATCGTTTGCTGTTTGGGCGGTAGGAAAATGGCGTGCGGGAATCGTTTGTATCCATTTTCGAACTGCTCGAACAAATGCTTTCGCCGTGCGCTGGGATGCCTGAGCAGTGCGAGAGATCGTAGCATCTCATAGTTTCCATTTTCCTCTCCTGGCGGATCAATAAATATATCCTCCTGCCCTACACACAGACACGTCTACCGTATCCGGTAGCAAATAAATATGGCTTACATATTACACACGCCGCGCGCACAGATCACGGATGTTCGCGAACGAAGGGTTTATCTATGCTACATACTACGCTGGTTTTGTTTTCCTTTCCTATCTTTCACTCACATCTCTTGTGTATTTATATTGCGTGCGTGTTTTTTCCATTCTGTTTCGGGTGTATCGTATTGCTACGCTATATTGCATTTTATGTGTTTTAATGATACAGAGAGCAAACAATAAGGGTTCGCAACCATCGTTTTTTTTGCGCGCAAAAGGTAGATCATCTCAGTGGAAGGAAAAAACGGAGGAATGGGAAGGAAAGGAGAGTTTTATGACGGGAGCGTTTCGCTGATGGACGGACGTTAGTGGCCAACTAATCGGAGCAGCTTTGAATCAGCTTTTATTTGCACTGCTTTTCCACCTACTTACACCGGAACTGAACTGAACAGGCAGCAAAAGCTTTCGATCGATACATGGTCTTCCACTGGTCAAAGTTTTGATATGTTTAGATTGTGTATATAACAATGTATGTATGTGTGTGTGTGTGGTTTTGGTTCGTCCTACTCTAGAAACTTTAGTCGAAATTTATTCTGGCTGCAAAAATCTGGCACTATTTTCCAATGCATCATGTGCTTTCGGGAGTTCCAAGGAAAATGTCTTCGGGTGGTGGTCAGAAAAACGAACCGACAAGCAAATGGATGCTTTCTCACTGAAGTGACACACGGGAGCGTAGGTACGCTTCGGTCCCGTGTGTCCATTAGCTGGTTCCCGCCTGTTGCTGGCAAGGTTGGAGTGTTTGTTGTCTTTTCGTTCCATTTGAGGTAGGGAAAACTTTGCCTCATAAACTTTTTTTACTTGCTCCAGGGCGGGAAATGTTGAACCAGCGCACAAAACAACAAACAGTGCTACCCACGGGAAGGTTTTTTTCTTCTTCTTCTTCCTTCCAGTGCATGAAATTTAGGGAGACGTCTTACATGGTTATTCAAATGCGTTGCTCATTTCCGTTCCATTTCCTCGATTGGTTTAACCTTAAGTTCAAAGGTGGTGCTGAGGCGTTTTTTTTTTTTAATATTGTTTTTGTCACCATGCCCCAAGGACGGATCCTGAAGAGAAGTTTCTATCAAATGGAATATTAAATACCGTGATGTGAACCTCTGCACACGAAGTGCAGGGCTGCAGACGTAGTCACAAGTGCTTTAGGCACTGTGAGTGTTATTTAGTTGCCAATTGACTTCCGCAACACCCAATTCCCAGGAAGCCTATGTGCCCTTTTACGTTAATGGAAAGAGGTTTGAGCAACAGTTTGCTCGTGTATGTGTCGATTTGGTATACGAAAGCTATACTCTTACGTCGAAGCGTGCAGAGTAAAAAACCAGTACAAAATCACCTAATGGACAACGTCACATAGATTGAAACGCTCGGCGAAACGTTCGTTGTTTGATGTTTTAAAATAAACATACGATCGATGAATTACCGTGGAACAGACGGACAGGTTGGACGGTTCCGGATCCCAGTCTTTCACTCCACAACCCGTTCGATCAACCATCCATCCATCCGGAAGAAGATATGTCGGGTTTGAATTTTCATGCCGACTGAATGGTCCAAAACAACAAAAAAAAAGACCAAAAAGAAACGCCCCACTAAGAGATAAGGACGGCGTCAGCCAAACCGAAAGGCGAGCAAAGAAACGAAATGGGATACAACAAAAAAAACCCTCAAAAACAGAACTCTCTGTGTGCGTACGATGTTACGCTGAAATGCGCTTCAATGGCACGACACGGACACGTACCACCGGATGGCCCCGAGCAACCATGAATAGAACGTCCAAAATCAGATGACCGGGAGGTGAGCAGAGCAGGAGCAGAGAAAAATAAAACCCTCGCCCCCATTTCGAGCAAATAGACGGCCCAGGTGAAAAAGCCCTCTACCACCAACGCCACAGCAAACGCACTGTTTCGAGCTGGTTGATTGATTTGGGCAAGATTGAAAGCATGAAACGGGAATCGGTCGAACGCAACCGCACAATGCGAACATGCGATGGGGCAAATGAAAACTTTAGAGCATACACACAAAAGAACTACATGCGTTGTGAATCCAACACGTACCAAAAAAAAAAAAAAAAAAAAAAAAAAACAGGAAAGGCAACACGCGGGCACGAAGAGCTTTCGGCGTAGGTAATCTCATCCCAACCACGGGAAATGCCCGTTTGGTTTGCTTCGTGGCGTGGTTTCGCTTTATACCATCCTTATCCCAAAACCCCCTGGATTGCTTCGATTTCTTTGCCGAACAAACCTTTGCCGGCACTGGCACTGTGGAAAGGGAGAAAAGTTGGACTTTCCGTGCTGTTATGTGCCCAGCTGGAGGGAACGTTTCCCCTTACCGCTGTGCGGATTTTTTCACCGTTCGCACTTTTTAACCAAATTTAATTTATTTCTATTTTTATTTAGCTCCCTTCCTGCAACACCTCCCCACTGTTCTTCTACTTTTCCTTCAGGTATTTGTTCATTTTTTTCATGCCCTTCCCGTAGGATAGCTCATCACCCTTATCAATCGGGGTGGGCCCATGGCCCGAGATGTGGTCGTTTTATGTGGTCATGGACCGTTACCGAAATTATCGATCGACGGACGGGGAGGGGAAGTGTTCGATCAAATCGAGCCGCGTGCGCACCCGTGTGTGTGTGTGTGTGTGTGTGTGTGTGTGTGTGTGTGGTGGGAAAAGGGACAGAACCAATGGTAGCCACGGTCTCCCAGAGGGTCCCCCGTCCTGTATGTGTGTGTTGGCCAAAGTTTGGTCAGGAAAAGTCAGAACCACGCGCGCGCACCCACACCGGGTGGTGTCGATAAATCAGAACAGCAACACGGCGGGAGAGAAACTCGAACTCGGACACTGGGAATAGGGAAAGGTGCACGGTTTCCATTGGTTTATTTATTAGTCCAGTGGAGCGGAACCTAACGGAACGCAGTGAAAAACAAAACCAGCCCACAAAAAATAGCGTCAGTGGGGAGAAGAACGGTGGGAGCTTTCACTTTTTAGAGGAATTTCGGGTTTGGCGGTACCCTTCAACTGCCGTTCGATTGTGGCCATGAGGCCAAGCACTTGTTGTACGTTGTGTTGCCTCTATACACACACACACATATTCTTTTTGCACAACTTCCCATTTTTGGAGCGCTTTTTGAGAAAAAAACTTGAAAAACGCCTTCAAAGTGTTTTCCCCCAGGTTGCTGCTACACGCTTGGCTCAAGTTGGGTGCGAATCGTTTTAGCGGTTTTGATTTGATTAGCCTTCAGGAAAAGCCGAATGAAGCAGTTTTCTTCCTTCTTCCCATCTCCAGAGCGTAGGCTTTTCTTGCAAAATTACACCAATCGGTTTGACCTTCCGGAATGCAACAGTTTGTGTTCGAGCGGTTGGGATATCGTTTATAGCAAAACGCCTTCAACGCCCTAACCTTTGGACATTCAAGCGCAAACGTCGAAACTGTTCCATATCGATTTCAAGCTTGATAGAAATGTGTTTCTATGTTTGTCTTGAACTAACCGTTTGCTTGCACTGTCTAATGGAACTTTGCCCGCTTGATATTTCCCACGATGTCAACAGTAAGCTTGGTAATGTGTGTTTCCCGACTTGGGCAGAGAAAGTTGTTTCTTGCGCATCAAAAACCCCAAACACAAACCGAAAGCAAAATAAAACGTTGGAAACCCAAAGGTAAATATACTGACACACACACACACACACACACATACACCCATTTGAATACAAAAGTCAACTAGATACTTTAGAGCTGCCGGTAAATGGGAAAAGTTTGTTTAGCACTTTGCATTGTTTAACACACAACTTCTCCCAGGAGCTCAAGGGTAAACCACGGGCATGGATTGGTAAAAGTATGTGTGTGTGCACGTTTTTTAAAGTATTTTTGTTTTCGATTGTACCACTCGTCACCCTATTACAGGAATCTCGACAACGGCTCTCGAAACTCACCACTCAGCACTCAGCCCAAATGCTGAATAATGAATTAGAAACTGTGGTTACGATGTGTGTGTATGTGTGTGTTGGGCCATCAGCAAGGGACTCCATCAGCAACTCAAAAAAAAAAACCCACAGAACAGCACAAATTCTTGATTGCTGCTGAGGCTTTAGTGCGAACGATGAAACCAATCACAGTCCCAAAACGTCCTTCGATGATGAAGCAATCACGATCATCTGTGCAGGATGAAAACGGTGGCAGTAAGGAAATAAGGAATGGTAACGGGACGATATCATCAAGATGATGGCCGAGAATACTATCCGAAATGATTGCGGAACTGTTCGTACCGGGTACGATGGTACGGCGGCTGTCTCGGCGCATTGGCGGGCAGCAGTGCAGCCGATGACGTTTGCGAACCCTTTCTGATGCTCTCGATCAGGGCAAAAAAGATGGAAGTACATAGCTGTGGGTGACATTCTCCTCCGCCTTTACCATACCGAGCGAGTCGGGATCGTCCACACCGACCGGTTGACATTGGCCGGGTTGCGTTTGCTGCTGCTGTTGCTGTTGCTGCTGCTGGGAAGACGGCGGTGGTTGCGTTTGCTGCGATGGTTGCGGCGGTCCGTAGTGTGCTTTCATGGACGGATCGTCCAGCTGGTGGCAGTTGCCGTACTTGCCGGGATCCGTATCGGGATAGTGATGCACGTCGACACCGTGGATGTACTTCGTGTCGTCGACGTACTTTCCATTCGTGAGCCTAATTGGTGATGCCGAGAGCGGCGGAAGCGGGAGAGAAAAGAAGGTGAAAAAGAAAGGGAAGTGATTTATTATGGTTTAGTAACGGTGTGGTAACATCAAACGGAAACGAGAAACGGTTGCAAACAGTGGTCGCGTTCGCAGCGATTGGCAAACACAGGAAAGGTGGAGCCGCCTGGTGGATGGTTGACTCGGGTGGAAATAAATTAAACCCGTTTCCACTAGGGGAAACGCATAGGACATGTGTGCAACGCTTCAAGGTTATTGGTTACTGTGTGTCTCGCTGTGTATATCGCTCGCATTGTTAAGAACGCATGACGAAGAAGGATGAAATTCTGAGTAATAAGGAAGACATTGGGCGTTGAACACGACAGTATCTACCACCCACCCAACCTGGCTGAACAACGATGCTATGGCTTTTATTTTCCTAATTATTGCTATCCTGGCTAATCAATTCACCTTCGGTTTCAACTAGCTAATTAATGCTATTGAATGGCTGAACTGTGGTTTATGTTGAAACATTATTAGTAGTTGTTACTTCTGCAATATGTACACTGTTTCATTATCATTTAACCGCAGCTAGACCCTATAAACTCCATCCCTCCTTCCTCCTCCTTCTTCTTCTATTTGGCGTAACGTCCTACGCGGACGTGCCGGCCTTTACAGGCTTTCAAGACTTAATTTATTACTACGAAGCTGGATAGTCAAATCCTTGCTGCGGGGGGACAGTCCATTCTAGGCTTGAACCCATGAACCCATGACGGGCATGTTATTGAGTCGTTCGAGTTGACGACTGTACCACGGGACTGCCCTCCTCCTATATCGAAATCGCAACTAAATAAGTTGGTTATTAAGCTGTCCAATTACATTCATTACCATCCAAACACTCTCATTTCTGTGTATTGCATCTTCCACATAATCAGTTGCAAAAATAAAGATGGATGTTATACACACTCGAAAACAGTGTGAACTCTTCTATAGTTTTTTTATTTCCACTAAAACACTTTAGTTCTGCGAATCAAAGAGCCTCTATAGGTTGTTTCTAGTTTCTTGGAAACAATCATATCGTTTGCTTTATGAAACGTAATAAAATCCCACCGTTTTATTTATACCGCCAATCCGGTTCAATCGATGAGACCAAAATCGATTGAGTCAATATTGGCTTATTGGATTTATTTCGAATTCAATTTTGGCAAACAACTGTCCATCCGTTTATAATTTCCGATTGCGATTGAAAAATCATTCATTCAGTGAAACTGAACCAATCCCTTCCATAGATCTTTTTTTTCAGTAACAGTTTTATTCACTTTGAATTGGGGGACTATAAATCTTTAACCATTTTTAAATTTGCAGTATCTCTGTTTGATATCTTTATTTCTTTATATTGCAGTTAATAAAACAAAAAACTGATGTAGTCATGTATATCCATTAAATTAATTATCACATTTTAGTTTATTTCCATGAAATCCTCATCCATTTCATAGATCATGCTTGTTAAACCAACGTACGCTGCCCGTACTTTTGCTTTATTTTTATTGACACTCATATTTTTCGCACTAGTGCCATCAAATAACTCAGAAAAGTTGGTGAGTGTGATGTGTGAATAACAAGCTGAACTCAATGTATGTAACTTTAAGGAGTTTTACATTACAGTTCTTTTACTACCGCGAATGATGGCATCCGAAGATCTATCTGTCCCTGGCGCACTTGAATTCAATGGTTTAAATATAATGTTTAGTTCTTTCTTTCTCTGATTATTAAAAGAAAAAGTTTGCCATTAACTGTCAAAAGTTCTTATTGAGATGGTTTCGATGCGATAACTTTAAAGCATTTAATCAATAAGGTACGTTTTTATTCAATAGTTTGCTTTTGTTGATCTACAAGTGATAAAACTCGCAACGGCCAAAGCCCACTGTCTACCAACAGCACACAAATCAACAAAACTTTCCAAAGCGCTAGTGATCGAAAAAGAAAGCTGTCAAGAGAGACCGTGGTACCGTTCACGTACAGCAACAGCCTGCCACTAGCCCGTCACTGCCAGGTAGTTGGGAGATCCATACCGGAAATGGTAGAAAATTTTTAATTATCCTCCATCACGACTATTCCGCCACGACGCGATAAAATTACGCCCACTTCAGGGCCAAATAGTCAAGCAGCCAAACAGTCTGGCAGCAACTGGCTGCATTTACAACCGAACCTTACCCGTCCATGGGGTTAAGTGGGGATTCATTTGCTCGCAAACAGTGCGACACCACAGCGAAGGCGCAAGCTGTGGATGCAGCACTACCCCCTTGCCCCAACCACTCAAACCAATTCCCCTTTCCCCATTATTACCGTGCTCAGCGGAAGCGTGAACTTTGGAAATGGACCGTCGCTTTACAGCTCGTTTGCAGCAGAGTTTCCGTAACTCTATCAACGCGCGCGCGAGCAACAAATGCCGCGAAACAACTGGGAAACCTGTGCCCGTGCACTTTTCCTCGTGGGCTCTCTTCGCACGTCGCTTTGCACACGTTTGCGTCAAGTTGCAGAAACTTGCAACTTTTGTGCAAAAGAAGTACCCGGCCCCATTGCACCCTTCATGCCGCTTCTGCGCGAGTTGCAGCAGCAAGGCAGGGCGAAAGATCACGTGTAATAAAAACGAGATAACTGGCTCACACTGGATGGATGCAGCATCGGAACATCGGTGAGCACCGGCCCGTTCCACTCGCGCCCAGAAACGGAACGATGTTTGAAATGCAAACAAAGTTTCCAAGAGTTTCGAAGTGCTGTTGCCCAACGCTACCTTGAACCATCGTATGGGCAGTGAGGCGAGATGAGGCAAACAGTTTGTTGGGGCAGTTGGGAGACCCGCTGTTTGGAAGAAAGAAATTTGCCCACCCATCATGTCCGCTTAGTTTTTCGGCTTCCGTGCAAATGCGTATCCAGCACGGGAGGGTTTTGTTTTCCAGACGGAACAAATGCCGGCGCTGGACGTTTCGATGTTTTGTGAGTTTGTGTGTGTGTGTATGGGTGTGCGACTCTGCTTGCCACTAGTTTTGGAGCACGTGAAATCGAAGTGCAAGATGGATGAGCATAACTTTAAGCGGAATGTGAAAGGCGGGCGCGGAAGCTTTTCAAGCGCGTCGGAAAAAGTCTTCAACAATTTATCGATAGCCTGGCCATCGACCATGGAAAGCACCATTTGCCGGCAGTGTTGGTGTTGGAGGTGCTGGTGTAAAATGGGAAAATAAACTAGAAAACACACAAACTGGTAGCATGGTATTGATTATGGGGGAAAAGTTTTTGCACCCGCTGCACAACTGCTCACCAGCATCGTGTGCGGTGCGCGGTGTCTCAAGCAATATGGTGGAGTGGCTGGGACAAGTTCCCTGTACGCCACGTATTACACGAAGAACTTATACTTATGAGTTTGACAATAGATAAATGGATGCAGTGAGTTTGGTGCGTTTTTATCTGCTTTTTGTTCTTGTTGTGGCTGCTTACTTGTCTTCAAACTTTATTCTGAGTATATATGTGTTTCTCAAAGAACCAAATTCCCTCGTAAAGTGTGTGTGTGTGTGTGTGTGTGTGTGTGTGTGAATGTGTTTCGATCAGTTTTCGATTAAGTTTACATTTTGATTGTCTTTTGCTGCACTTTAGTGTAAACAATTTCTTCGCCTCGTTGGTCACTTTGAGGCGTTATGTGCAATCCAGGCGTTGTCCGGTGCAGGACGCCTCATAAACTCGCATGCTGGATGCATGGTACAAACCCAGCTGCAGCAACGTCAATTGCAATCAAGGGACCATGTTGCATGTGTGTGCATGTGTATTTGTGTAAATAGGATCGAAAACGAACCAACGAGCGTCGATGTTTGAGGGCTGCGAGGATTGTGTGCAAAAAGATAGGAAGCGGACAACTTCAAAAGCGCTGTGTGCGTTTTGTTAAGGTTTTCGTACCTGTTTGTAATGTAGAATAGTTTTTATCGTACGGATCGGGTATTTGGGAAGTTTGCATGCAATTTTGGCTTTGATGCTGGCTGTTCTGTGTTTGAACAGTTTAAAACATCTTTCAGCTACTCATTTTGGGCGTTGTGTGATTTCAATTATTTGAATTGGAATTCATTTTTCAAAGAATATAGAATATAGAATATAGAACCACAATACGAATGTTACATTAAATAAACAAATAGCATTTTCTATGAAATTAAATTCTCTTCATGGTCCCAATTCCCGAAAATTGTACGTAAGTAGCAGAGCAAAAATGCAAAAGCAAGGGATTAACTGAAGTAAATTCTTGTGAGATAGCTACTACAGGAATTCAATGGTCGAACAGTTTGTTGTTGGACAAGTTCGTTAGTTGACTGAAAGCTTAGATAAATAGCACACGGTTGTATGGAAAACCTGATGATGGAAAAAATCATTTCAGGGCCTATTAAGATAAACTTCAGATTATATTCATACGGTAAAACTTGCCAATCAAACAAATTATAAAGATCACAACTCACTTCCATTCGCTCAGCAGAACTAGCATAGGCAAACGATTCGATTTTCCCATCCATGCGGTCGCTTATCACTGGCTTCACAAGCAATAGTTAGTGAGTAGTATTGTGTTATTTAGGTTTCATTTGATTTCATTTAACGGTCAAACGTATCAGATCGAATATTACACTTTACACATTGTGCAATAACCACATCCCCCACGAACTCACTCGCTCGCTCGAACAATGTAGTCCGTAAATGCAATGTTTGTAAGGTACAATACGAACGGGGATTCTGCTAACGGTAATACAAAACGAATGTACGTGTACTCTACAATTTCGATTACAGTTTTTTTTAAACATTTCCTAAACATTTGTACATCTATATGAACATCGATGGGTGTCCGGGCTTCGTTTCATTGGGCGAACGAATGGCCATCTCGTATTTCCAGTAAAGTGTGCCGTTTGTGTGTGTGTGTGCGTGTGGAATTTCCATCAAACGGGTTTAAATACGGCGAAATTTGATTTGTTATATGAAAGTCAGCTTGTGGTTAGGTTAGTTTTGTGCGATGCGCTTGCACGGGAAATACTCTCGGGCTGGTACTGGAGAATGCGAATGAAACCATTTCCGTGCCGCAAACGCAAACTCCATTAGTCGCACAAATGCGTGCGCGTGGAAATGACACGACGCGGAGAGGAAACCTGGTGCCCGGCCCCGGTGCGCTCCATTGTGACCCATTTTCCGGGCATCAATTTCCCGCTCCCGCTGCCACCCCTGCTGCTACGTCCGGAAGGAACTGCTCGAACCGAGTCACTCTCAATCGAACGTCTCGCAAACTTGATGGGTGGTCGCCCGTTTGCCAGGCACTTCTGTCACACTGGATTGTCTCTAAACCTCCGTAAATAATCGCACGAATTGTTTCATTTCCGTCCCGTCACAATCCTCCGCGTTCCCCCTTTTTTTCCCACCTTGCGTACTTACCCGTCGGGCAGGCCGGCCGTACAGTGCGTCTCGAACTTATCGTCCATCGTCGTCGGTGCGTAGTGGTCCGCCGGTTTGTGATGGTTGTGGTGCGCATGGTGGTGATGATGGTGGCCACCGTGATGCTGTTGATGCTGATGGCCGCCCGACTCATCGCCCGGGTCGCCCGGTCGCGACGGGCTACCGTAGTCGTAGTGCTGCCGCACCGGGAACATGTGACTCTCGGGCATGTAAGTACCGTATTGGGTGCTGAACGACCCGTACGGGCTGACGGCCGGCGACAGCAGGTTGATGTGCGGCCCGAGCTCGTACGGTGCCTGGTAGGTGGACCAGCTGTCAACGCTCCCGGGTGGCGTCACGGTGGCGGTCTGCGGGAACTGGCTGAACGACGTTCCGATCGGGCCGTTCATCGGGGCCGACGGGCTGTTGTTGCCGAGGTAGGCCGACTTCCGGGGCGGTTCTCGTTTGCGCCATTTCGCTCGTCGATTCTGAACGGAGGGGAGAGGATGGGAAATGAGGCAGCATATGAGTGATAGCTTACTGAGACGCGGGTAATGTGGGTGTTGCCGGAATGGCCAGGTGGCCGACGATTACTTGAAACCAAACTTGCACGCGTGACTCGCTGAGGTTGAGCTTCAGGGCCAGTTCTTCTCGTGCGAACACATCCGGATAGGGCGCCCGTTCGAAGGCATGCTCCAGCTCCTCGAGCTGATACGCGGTGAAGGTCGTCCTGCAACAAGATACCGTGGTAGGGAAAGAGGGAGAAAAACCTGTGAGTAGAAGATGGAGGCACTATTGTGCTGTGGAGGTCAAAATAATGAAACGGCAAGCAGTCGATGCGTTCCTGTTTGGTTGAGCTGAAATGAAGAAACCCTGCGTAATCCTCTACGCAATATAGTATGTCGTCCCGTTGGTCGGGTCTTTAGTAAAACTTTCCCCCCCTATACAGAGCCATAAGCTTTTCGATTGCAGCACTAGAACAACGGCCATGTTGTAGTGCCGTGCGTTTGTTGGACAGTGTTGGACAATGGGTCTTCTCTGTCTGCATTGCCCTTGCACTCAATGTCCGGTGGGGTACGAAGCAGAGCTTAAAAGTGCTGCTCCTGGTGCCAGTGAAGTCCTACGGAATGCAGTCGGTATAATACTAATGGTTCTTCCCATTGTTTGGTGCCTGACAATGCACGCACGGTCGCATCAGAAATGATATTCAACTCCTTTCTAATTGCATTTCGGCCGCACCACAGTCTGTGTCCTCTGAGTTTTGTTCATCGCTACAGACCCTAGTATCGAAGAATATGGATTTTCGCCGAAAGAATATGTCTTTCTCCGGTGTGGGTCATTTGCGAAAGCACACACACACCAATGGACAGTGCCATCCCTGCTGCTGTCTTCAGCAACTTTTGCTCTGAATTGCATTTGTTGCAACAATATCGGTATATAGGACCCTCTCCTATTGTCCCCTTTCGACTGCTTGAGGAAGTTCCGGAACGGAAAGATTTTCCATTCCACTGTTCCCCACACCACCACAACCCACCACATCGGTACGGCTAATGAATACAAATGTTTCGGTACGTAAGACTTTGGGCAAGACGATGGTGGAATAGAAAACGGAGCAGATGGAGCAAAACGAATTCTGACTCTGTATTAGTGCTGTGTGAACGTTAATGGTGTGGTGGTGGTACCGGCGTCTCTTTTCTACCCGAATGCACGCACTGACCAAAACGAACGGCGTTTGTTTTATGTGACCACTGCAGGGAACACGGATTTTGTGCCATTTTCTCCCGGTCCAGGTTCCAGGGGTTTGGTTAGCATTGCGGCGGCCGGAAGGTGTGTATGAAATTTTTATTGTCCAATGCACTACCCCAGCTCAACCGTAGTGGCTGTAGCTTGGCACGTCTCGAACGTCTTCTCCATGTTGCTCCGGTGATAGTGCTCCGGGGGCTGGTAGGATGCTCAGTTCTGCACAGAGGGTATGCTTCTACTAATGCTACCTTTAATTAGATTGACCCCGGGTATCTGATGTACGACCCTTTTCGGGGAAGTACGGGATGGCAGCTTAAGAGACTTGCCCGGCAGTGTGTTTAGCTCTTTACGAGTTGCCGCTGCCTCCTTGTGCCGCTCGCCAAGCAAAGCGTACCAGAACGGAGCAAGGAAAATTTCATAAACACTATTAGGATCGATTGTAGTGGCTTGATTTTGAGTCCATTGTTAATTGGAGGGATTGTTTGCCAGGCGATTCCATATGCTATCCAAGATTGTGTGTGTGTGTGTGTAAGTGTGTGTGTGTGTGGTTTCGTATTGTGATACGACAGTTTGAAAATATGGTTCCTAAATTCTTGGAACGTTCTTTAGAGTTTTGAGCTCAAACTTCTATGGAGCTTTTTTGCGGACAATTACCTTTCATTAGCCCGCACGGAGAGGGATTACAAATTGGGCACTGGACAAAACAGCCAAGCAATGGATCCTTTATTTGGATTCGATTAGT
>KI920251.1:11726-28197 GCA_000473525.2 Anopheles melas | reverse complement strand
GGATCAGAGCAGCGATCTACAGATTGTTTGGCACTGATTAAAGCTTTCCACCCTGCGGGACCCTTCTCGGCCGGTCAAACCGGGTCGATAACGAATTTTGGGTGCTACCGAAATTTATTAAACCCTCGCACAACCTTTCCTTTCCCCCTTTACCCCTCGAGCACCGTTCAAGCACCGCCCGCGGGATGTGGCTGATGTGACACCGGGTTTGATCGGTGCGGCTAATGAGGATGAGGATCCATTTTGTGCGCCATCGTTGCGTCCAATCAGCACCCTCCAGCATCAGCCCGGGACGGATCCAGTCCACTCAAGGCTCGGGTGCATAGATTGGATGGATTTGATTGATGTAATTTATGGTTCTAGTGCGCTTGCGGTCGGGGCTTCCTGTTGCCGGCATGCCTTCCCGGCACGCTCAACATCAGCGTCGATCAGCATCGTCCCAGCCCCCGGGGTCCGTTAGCCCGTCGATCGACAGCGATGGCGAGTTGCGTCGTGAGCATTACTGCGAGCGCTGCGAACGCGAGACATAAGGAGAGGAACATAAAATTTATATTCCTATTTGTACCTCATGAATATTTGATGTGTTCGATCGAAAGTTAGATCATTTTTCTCTGCTCCGTCTCAATCGCGCAGTCGCGGTTCGGCAGGCAGGGGGAAAATATTCATTCTAAGAGAGGCAGAGGCAAGGTGTTCTACTAAGCCGCTCTTGATTGCCGTTTAACCAGTGTTTCGTCGGAATTGAGATCTTTAGGAATGAAGGCTCTTAATGACTGGTACGGCCACAAAACGTCCCCGGGATAGATCTGCACATTCCAACACGCACGGGTTCAGGTAAGGATAGGGTTGATTGGGGGCGGCTTACACTACGGCAGTTCCTGGGATTATTGGACGCTTGTGCAGGAGGTGGTGGCATCAGCACAGTGGCATTTTGGATTAATTAATCATGCTTCGGTTCGATAGTTGAACAGCAGCGGTTCAAAGGGTGCAACACGTTTACAGGCCCGCGTTGCTACAACATTGCTACTACACATTTGCTGCGGAAAGCGATGTTAGTGAGCGGTATCGGTACGGTGAGGTTGTTATTTCGTCCAAGTCGTTCGTTGTGTGTTTCGCATCCATCCGAATCTATTTCTCGGAACACAGGTAGTCTTTACATTTTCGGAAAATTGTTCTTGTTATGATAATTTATGATCTGATAAGTTCATCTCTTACCACGGTAGCAGTTCATTTGTTGCCTTTCCTCGCTGTTTTCTTCACTCGCTGTGTTTGTTGCTGGATGTTGTTCTTTCTCTTTCGTGTTCATTAATTTTAGTCGGTCCTATCGGAGCGCACATTCTTCGCTACCTCGCCCCCGTATCCTGTCTCTGATGCATGTCCGTGAGCTTTGAGACGATTAACAAAATTGTTATTATTGGTATGCGTTAATTGGAAAGATATTCCCGGGGAGCGCGGAAAAAAGGACCAGCGTTTTGCTACGGTGCGGTGCCCGGATTTCAACGCTGGTGAATTTCGGGGAAGCTAAACGGATCGTTTATCTTGTTTCGTGCTAGCTGTACTTGGCCCGATAGAGAAGGTATGCGGTTACAGTATGTAGTAGTTTGTACGAAATAACTTACCTTCGTTAGCACACGTTGCATGTTTTAATTTGGGCTTGCTGTAACCATGCCTGGAATCATTTTGTACTTGTTAATGTTAAAAAAGGACACGCTGTAGGTCTTTATAGGTCACACTTTTAGCGTAATTGATTCGAAACAGAAAATTATCTCTTTTCAAGAACCTTTGGTCATTGATCGTTCACTGAAAATGATTTATTGAATTGCAACAGCATGAAAAATTGTTAAACCTGCTCCATACTTGATCTATTTATTTTGACCTTTTTTCATTCATTGTAAGACGGATTAAAAATCCCTCATGATCATGCATTGGACCACTAAATTCATTGTGAACGATTTCCACTTACGAGCAGTGGAATTGATTTAAAAAAAAATCCTTCCATTGAGTCAGGTCCAAGAGAAAGAGGATTTTAATGGTCAATCGATTTGTACGGCGTTCGTAATAATAAAAAAAACCCATCCTTTTATGATCGCATATTTCCCACACCGAGACGATAGACGATCATTCACACTCGAGTCGACGCACTCAATCGATTTCATTCATCCCAGAACTGGCTAAAGGATATTTTCGGCTTTTCGAGGTTAACTTGATACAATTAACAAAAAAAAAAAAAAGAAAAATACACTGCCTCGGAAGAGTGTCGTGTGGCCCTCGTCCTTTCCTGTCCTCCACCAAGCAGCACTTTCAGTGTGTAGGAAACCCATTTCGTGGGTCGTAAAAATTTACGACTCGTTCATAACCAGCCACAAAATGACCGGGGCAGGCTTTCGGTACATTTATGTTTCTCTATTTCCCTTCCGTCCCGGTGAGTGTAGTGTGTATATGCTTGTCCAATGCGCTTCCCCTAGCCAACCCAGCGACCGGTCGAACCCAAGGTACGCACGAGATCCATTGATCACTCGTGGTTCCATTGAATTTGTGTGCAAAGGTTTCCCGAGATACGGCTAGAAAAAAAGTTTCATGGCTTCATTGAGTACGACGACGGTGATGAGTTCGATTGCAATTAATTTCCCACCATCTACGATTACGCGGCTGGATGCGGGGCGACGAAATATGCTGCCGAACGAAACGAGGGCCCGCCTTGAATCAAATCTCCCATTCAACGGAGTGTGAAAAGTAAAGATAGCGCAGTGATATGCTGGACCGTGCATTCCAGAACCAGCTTTCTTATTGTGTAGGTAGCGGGTTTGACCGGTCGGACCATTGTCCACTGCAGCAGCAGCTTGGTTCGGGGAGTGCTGGTTGAGAGGAAAACGGAGTCTGTGTACTTTCGGAATAGATGACTACGTCGCATGTCCTAGTCCTAAAAAAAATGAAAAAGAGCTCCTTCAACGATTCTTTCGACGGTAACCTTTCTCGATGCAAGCTGAATAAGATGAGCAAGGGTGATTTACGGTCGCGCAAAGGAAGCGCATTTAATGCAAACAATTGACGGTGTTTTATGTCGATTGAATTGTAAACGGTGTGCCTTTGCTCTCGAGAGGTGTACAGTGAGAGGTGTTTTCGATAGAAGAGAATCGTTCGTTATTAGCCCTCGCAAGACAATTTTGCTTTCGTGTTTTGTATTGAAATATATTCGCACGGAATGGAATTTGAACACATTGATTTCAAAATTATAGAAAGAAAAATCTGAATCTGATGTTGCGTTTAACTTGAACAATAATAGACGTAGTGTTATTCACTGCTTACTGCCTGTTTACTAGTGTTATAATGTTTAATAAGATAACAAATGCCACGTGTTATTGCTGCTTAATTCAACAGTTTTATCATACCACTATTATTATAATTTCAGATTTATTAATGTCAGAGCTTTATTTTTAAAATTATGATCAATTACATGAGTATGCACGATTAGATTGCATGCACTGCACTGCCACACTACAGCAGTGGTCTCCAACTTGTGGTCCGGGGATCATTTGTGGTCCGTGGCTTTAACAGATGTGGTCCGCGGAAGAAATTATTTTTGAAGAAGAAAAGCTTAATACTATACACATCGTGTATCTTTTTTTCTTCACACAATCAGGTTAAGTACTCAACAGGCATGTCTCTAATAAGATAAAAACATATTTTTGATAAAAAATGTTGAACTAAGTCTACAAAATGCATGCCCTAAATCGATGCGGGCCACGGCAAATGTATTTTCAAAGCTAAAGCAATAGTTGACATTATGTTAATGCTCAAAATTTTTTAAAACATTTAATATGTTTGTTTTGGTTCCGTCACGCTTATAAATTTCAAAACGGATTAAAATAACGTTTTTAAAATTTACTAACTTTCTTCGAAAAACGAAAAACCAACCGACAAACAAGGTAATTTAGATGAGTCTGAGTGTGTAACAGATTTATGCCTTAATTTATTATTATATTTTTCTCATTATTATTATTACATTGTTATTGGGTTATGTGTTTTGGGTAAAAGTGAAATGAGCCAGATCTAATTTGTCAATAGATCTAAGGTAACATTATTGTAACGACTTCTTAGTAAAGTATCAGTAGCCATAGTGTATTGGAAAAAAAAAACAATTGTACCAGCTCTGTCAATCAGATGGTTACATTTTATCACAGTTATTAGCACCTTTATTCAGCCAATTAGGATGAGAATTGTGCTTGCATTGATCTATCATACCCCACAGTCCAGCAAATAAAGCTAATATGATATCAGTTTGTCTAACAACTAATAACCCCTACTAGGAACGAGACAAGAGCTGCAAAATAAAACGCTGATTAACAACTTTATAATCCAGCAGCATCCACAAAACCCAACCATTCCAACAGATCTCCAAACCCTTCGGCACGGGTGTCAATTAACAGTCAATCGAACTTCCGCTAAAGAATGAAAACTGATTTCCTGGTGTCGATCGGTGCTGTTGTACAGCGCGTGTGGACTCGAATGCCACCTACAGACGGCAGGGGCGTTCGATTGTCGATAGGGGTTAGCTAGATTCCTGCCGCGCGGTGGCTTTCGAGTCGATTTCTTCGAACCTCGTTATTCGGCGTTTAATCGTAGGGTTCGGTTTTTTTTTCGGAACCCCTGACAGAAGCAGCGAGGAGGCAACAGCTCTTGCCCTTCACCCGGCAGCCCTTCACCCCGCCGAGAAGGGGTAGAACTTGTCTCAGACGAGGGCAATTAATTTTGCTCGCTCGTTTGACTTTTATTTGGCTGACTCGAGGTCCGTAGCACTCGAGTATCGGACCGTCCGTCCGACCCTTGCGTTGCGTTTACGCGGCATCCAGGCGATCGGGTGCGGTCCAGCGGGGAAAGGGTTGCGTCCAGCGAAGCGGACGCCCGATCGCATGGTAGCAGCATCCAATTAAATTAAAATAAAACAATTGCTACCACTGTTCGCGCAGATCTTACACACCGTGCGGGCCGCGCAGGCTGGAGGAACGCTAAGGTGACGTTGGTGGATTTGGAAGTTTGTGATAGCCGTTTCGATTTCCTTTTCCGATGCGTGTTTTTTTTTTGCTTCTCGTTCGCTCTCGTTCTGTTTCTGTTTTGTTTGTTGGTTTATACTGTTTTACCGTGGTGCTAAACCCGGTGGTGTTGGAGCAGGCTGAGACTCGACACCCCATTTTAGAAGTTCTTGCTTCACGCGCACCACCACTTTTACAAAACGGTTTTTGGGGGCAAGTTGAGCTTCGGCAGGCGGCGATATTGGGGCACGATCGAGTATTCTTGTGACGCTGTGGCGTGGCAGGTTTTGGCGGATTACGGTGCGCACTTGGTCGGTCGCTCGTTAGGAATGTTTCGGCCGACGATGAAGATGGTATCATTAGGCTGGCCCCCGGAACTTGTAGTGTGTGCACGGGCCTGACTTCCGTCCCAGCGATAAGAGGCAATGGTAATGGTCAGTAGGCTGTTTGCCGTTCGAGCCGCCCCCCCCCCCCACCCCAACCCTGTTTCGAAAGAATGGGATTTTTTGCTTGGGCTGCTCTTGTGTAAAGTAAAAGGGCGTGATGACGTTTTTCGCTGAATTGCTGCTGGTGTTGAGCCGGTAGTCACACCGGGTAGTTAAAAGTGAAGTGCAAACTGAAATATGTTGAAAGTTGTGAAGCATCGATTAACGATCGAGATCGTGATATCCCGGAAAATGGGGAGAGTGGCAATGTTACGCGGCCCTAAAGCGAATGGTTAAAGTGGAAGGTGGTGGTGGAAGGGACAGCCGATCGAGAGGCAATGAAACGTCGATGAAAGCGGGTGACACGCCAATAGGGTCGTGCCACGGCAACGAAGCACCCGTGCACCGTGGTGGAAGCCAGGGGATGACTCGATGCACCCGCGACTCGAGCGACCAAGGTATGGGGAAGTATCCATCGGCGAGAACGATTCCGCGCTGCTCGGTTGCGTTGTCTGCGAAGGTCTGAGAAGAAGTTAGCTTCCCCGTCGGAGGGGGAAGAGGTGGAACCAGAGAGAGGGGGAGAAGCTGCTGGAAATTGGCACCGGTTACGAGCAGATCAGCAAAAAGGTTATTCGGATTTATCGCTGCTAATTGGGATAATAAATTGTCCTCTTTAAGGGCTGCAAACATTGGAAAGCGTTTGCCCCAAAGTACGATCGCGGATTGAAAGGAGATGTTGAACGGGAGGAAAGAACGGCCCGAGAAGAGAGAACCGTAGGGCTTATCCGCTAGGTTGCAGGTATTGATAATTGTGCATAGTCGTCGTGTGTTTTTTTGTTGCTGTCTTCTCTCCTGCAGCCAACTACTGGTGTTTGGGCCGTCCGTCCGGCTGCCCGATTGTTAGTGTGAAAAGGTGAGGAGATTATCCTTAATCGCCATTTTTGGGGTTGTTACAAGCGATCAACGGGTTGGCATGTTTTCGTTGAAGAGCCAGTGATTCTGTACTGCTAACGACTTGGCTTTACGCAACCAACGACGGGAAGGGTCGCGTTTTAGGTACCGCGGAGGCAACTTTGTGTGAAGTGAGATTAATTTAAATAAAGGAGGTTTGTCCAAGCCTTGTTACACGCTTTTTAGTAAAGGTTAGACACACACACACACACACATCCAAAACAGAACTCTATTCATCGATGTAAACGTGTCACGCTAAATAGAAACACACCTCAAACCGACCACGAGCACAATAAATCATTCAAGCCGTAAGTTCTGCGCGATGAATGATCCGCGATAAGCCCGTTATTCCTCCGTTTCACTTGCGCTCAATCAAGCCTTGTAGTGGTAGCACCAGTAGTATAGGCAGTGGCACATCGGCGAACGGTCCAAAAATGAGTCCCGCGCTCCGAAACCCCTTGGGGAATGGAAGTAATTTTTTGAACTTACTTCTCCCAACCGCCCTGGCAGGCGTAACAAACGGGGTGGCCCAGCGGCAGGGGGCATCCTTCGAGCGGCACGATCGCAGGATAATTTTTGCGGACCACGCAAACGACTCATTGTAATACATGCTCCGTAAATGGGTGCAAATATGTGTAAAATCATTGATGGGGCAGCCGTATTTGGAAGTGCACCGATAAACCGATTTGTGTAAGTGCTGCCCGGTCCTCCTCCGCCCGCGCGTGTTGGAGTTGGGGCTTGGGACGACAATATGCGTGTCCGTGTGTGTGTGTGTGTCCGTGCAGTGCGTGAGTCGCCGAGCGAAAGGGTTACAAGCCAAAAGGGCTGCGCGAAAGATTATCTCGCCGTATCCTTTTTAGGCGCACTTTAACGCACAACGAGTTCGTCGCTTATTGCCGATTCGCTGCTGCTTTTGCTTGCGTATGCAGTGCGCGCACATCGTGGAACGGCACAAATCGCTCGCGCAAGCTTTCCAGTGTGTGTTGCCCGGGTATCGGCACCAGTAGCTAGCAGAAGCGAAGAACAAAGCAGTACAACATTCCATCCACTTGTGGTTTGTGGCCCTTTGCTTGCGCACTGCACGGCTCGTCTTCCCGCAGTAAACCATCCCCGAACCTGCTACCCAATCCATCGGGGGGGATGGGCGAGTTAGTAAAGTGTGAAACTATTCACAATCACCATTTTAAACTTCATTCGCATGTCGTTATAGCCCACGGGGAGATAATAATAACTGACCGCGCGAGGGGGGGGCTGTAGAGGGGAGGGGAGGGGAGGTATGCAACGGCAAACCACGGCCGTACAGGAGCGTGATTTTGCGCATGGGAATGTGGCGACAGTTTCCTGGAACAACAGTTTTCTGTAATTGCGCACTGTCCCTGCGTAGCAGTGCATCATCTTCTAGCAAACGCAGGATCATCATCATCATCGTCGAAGGGGAAGCATTATCATCATCGTCAGCGTTTAAAGCCAAATAAGTCTTGGTTCTATTATCGGTTGACATTATCTTGCGTTTTGGCCGCGCAACTTGCGTTCGCCAATCGCGCACACCGGCGTAAAGAGGCAAAAGGGATTCCTTTCACCGGCCATTTCCGTAGGGGCTGGCCTAAATTGGAAAGCTACCATAAAGGAGATCGCGGTCCGATGGAGCAGCAGCAGCAGGAAGATGCACGTACCGAAGCGGTTCAATTAATTGTTTATTGAATTTAAATTTTGCTACCGAGAGTAATTAGCCGAACGTGGCGAACGCGACGAAATGCTGCGGTGGCTTCCCCCTGAATCGGAGGGCCTGAGAGGACTCGGATCGTATCGCGAGCACTGGCAAACGAGTGCACAGGTGAGATCTCATTTGGCGTGCCCATTTATGGCTTGAGTGTTGTGTGTACAGGCCTTTTGCAGGCTGTTGGCGCGCTGGAACGAGTTTGCTGCGGCGTGAGTGAGTGCGCTGTGGCTCCCAGGGGGGAATGTATCGAACCCGGTGACGCTGTACACTTCTCCCGCCCGCCCACCCGCCTTGACTTTCCCGGGTTTGCTACCAAACTGGGGAAAACTCACTGGCGACTGGTTTCGCCGCTGCTTCTGCCCCCGGGTCGGAGCGAAAAATAAAGAAATTACAATTACAAATGGTTTCCACGCAGAAGCATTACCCGGCCTTCCCGAGGATGGTTTGCTCGGCTTTTCCCGCCCGGTCCCGGACTTGCTACGCGTTTACAGTGTGTGTCTGTGTGTGTTTGCATCGACAGGCAGTAGCCCTAACCTGGTTCCTGTTGCTGTGCGTTGTCGCATTCCCGCGCTGCAACAGTGATCCGGTACTCCGTCCACTCTCGGTATATGGGCGGTAGAGAAATGGTTGAATCACTAATTTATCGATAACATCTTAATACAATTCACATGAAAACTCATTTCAAACGCAACGGTCGCTGGGCTGGGTGGGGTGTGGGGACCGTTTGGAATAGTGTTGCGGGCGTAAAAACGCTGCGGCCAGGGCAGCCGGGGTTTGCGTGATGACTGGCACCAGCACAGGTTTTTCCTTATGCGAAAGCAATAAATATGAAATTTCCATTTTTCCGCCATCGCCCTAAGTGGAGAATTGATCGGAAAACATGTTTTGTTTTGTTTTTTTTTCTCTTTTATTTCTGCTCGGCCCGTTAGCGATCGTTTCTCAAATTCTGCGTAGAATGGGTCTCCGGTTGGCCGGTGATTGAACGCAGTAAATCAGTACACATTTCTATAATTGTATTGTGTTTTAGCGTGTAAGGGGAAGTTCGAGTGAGGATCTAGAGTAATACCAAGGAGGTATTTTTTTTTAAGAAATGTAGAATAGTGTAGCATTTTAGGACTCTCGAATAAAGATTAAAGATAAAACCTGAATTGACCCAAACAGTAGTTTGCGAAGCGCTCTAAAAAATTACTAAACTATACCTGCATTATTGTATCATTTGTTCTAATTTTGTCTGAAGTAGCGTTAAACCATACTTCATAGAAAGAGCAGATATTTTTTAGCATTCAAGCATCAACACAAAAATATACGTATAAACCTGATAGCTGATGATTTTTTTTAATCTAAACATAGCGTTCCAACAAAACAGGGGTCTCCATACTTTTCCCTACATAAATATAATTTTTGAGGGGCATTTTGACGCCAACCAACCAACCAATAAACTGAATATATAACAATTGTACAGCTTTATTTGAAGCGTTATGAGTTAAAAAGTAAAAAAAGATAAAAATTATTAAAAATAATAGACTTTTTGTTTTAGCCCTTACATAGTTATAGCAGGTTTGCTGTAGTTTGGAAACTTCTGCAATACAACAACAGATAAAAGATGCCAATGAAGCCAATAAACTCAAAGTGTTATTTAATATCAGTGTTAACTCGTAAGATTTCCCGTCATAGGTTCATATGGGCCGTCCTCTCGGAGCATGGACTGTCTATCCGGTATTATTCCCTTTTCTATTTCTAGCCAACAAGCTTAGCCTATTATTGGAACAATATTAATCATCCGGTTGTATCTATTTGACATTTACGTTTCGCAATACTGGATTTCATCAGTTGTGTACAGACCTAGGTAGATTAAGGAGATCTGGTGGTGAAATGCAAAGCATTTTGACCATTCTCCGCTTGAAATATGGTTTCTGGGAGTCAAAACATCGTTTACTTTTTTGTTTAACTTGCTGGAGGTTTTTATACTACCACTTTTTGTTAACTAATGTAGTTGTCCAATATATAACGGGGATATACGTTCCAATAAAGTCATTAAATCTACAAAATTGTACTCAAGAACTCAAGTTATCTGTTCTAGTTGGTATGTTTCGTGTGCGGAAACTAATGGTTAAAGAGATTCAAATGAAGCAAGGTTCCTCAAGTATAGTAACCCCTCAAAGGCGCTTTTTACCATTTGATACATTGAACATCTTGAACATCTTGTTATAAACAAAAATGAATTTTAAAATTTTGACGTTTGACAATCACGTTTCGCCTTATTGGATTACATCATTGTGTAGAAACAAAGATGCCTTTTTAATACGTTTACTTTTAAGAAGCTTAAATTATCGATTCAAATATTTTTAATCTTTAACAAATATTCAATCCTCAGTGAGCTAACCTGATCGAGCGTGCCACGAACCGGCGCTTGTCACCAAATCTGAGAATAGTTTGACGGGAGGTTGTGCAGGGAGTGTTGACATGATTTTTGTCGTCAAGTGCCTCATGTAAAAACAGCTGGTTAGTATCCTAAAACCTCCCCATTAATTAAACCTCCCCAAGTATCAAAAGTCTAAGTCGGTATGAAGTCGGTCAAAAGTTAGTCGGTATGACCGTGTTGGTCGTTACGCCAAATAGAAGAAGATAAAAGAGATTATAACATTTTTACTTGGTTTAGGGCTAGTTTTGTATGCCTTTTTCCTAAACAAAACTGTAATTGCACCGTTTTGACGTAACAAGTTACATATCAGGGATGAAAGCAACCAGTCCATTTTATGATAGTAACGCAGTTTAAAGATAAAATGTTGACCATTTCCCATGTGGGTGTGGTGATAGCATTAAGTCGCCTGTAGTCACCACATCCCCATCACGCCGGGGTAATTACTTATTGTAACTCGTTTGATGTAACTTTGGGTTCTACAATATTATGCTTTACTTTACTGCCGCGTGTCGTGCTCCTCGTGTGGGTCTCGTGTAAATGAACGAGCATCGGCGCATCCAATTCTTTCTGACCTCGCAACTATCTAACACTACTATTGTTACAGGGTTCGCTCGGTGAGTTTGGCAAGGGCTCCTGATTGCGTTTGGCGCTAGGTGGCGCTAGTTACTACAGGAACATAGTCCTAGACATAATCATAGATAAATTGATTGAAATGATTAACATTTTTTATACATTTCTGCCTTGCATATTGGTTACGGCTCATCTAAAACAAACTAATATGTGCTATCCTCTACTTTGTTACCTTACTTATTTGGGTTAGTATAAAACCATTTTGTTTTAGCATTATACTTTGTAGATATATCGAGAAATTCATTACACAAAACGTTTCTCGCACTTGTATGTTATGCTGGAAGTTGCATATTTTACCAATTGATGTATTTAATTGTTGAATTTTCTCATACCTGTGCATGACTGCGCATAACACAACACGAATGCAGGACCAGCAAAGCATCGTGCAAGCGCTGGTTGGTTCTCATGCAGCCCATGTGCACACCTGCAGCATGATGCACGACACGCAACAGCATCAACAAATGGCTCACATTGAGCAATTGCCTCGCCGTACCGATTGGCACCGTCCCTCGTAATGGTTGCGCCCGGGCAGTTGATTTTATTGATTCTTAATTTATTTCTGCAAAACTGCCGTGGCCACCGCTACCACGGTTTCGCTAAGCGCGGCTGCGACCGATCCTTCATACCGCCCCTCTTGATGCTTTCCCCTGCCACAGCGAACTGCGTTTGCTTGCAATCTCTTCGTTCCCTTCGTCACACACAATTATGTACTTCTGCACCGTTGGACAACGGAAAGCTATTTTCCTTAATTAATTGCAACTGCAATTGCCGTTGGTTCGGTACACCATGAGAGAGCCATGGAAGGCGCACAGGTTTTCTTCGCCGGCGGTAATTAGCTAATTTCGACTGCCAAGCGCAACGATGCCCACTGGGATGGCGGTGGGGGCGGCGGCGGCGGTGGGATGCTGATGCGATTTGCCCGAATGCGGCCATGGCAGGCTTTCTCGGGTAGAGCGTGCGACACAGGGAGCTGGTGCGTTGTACACTCCATCGGTGGTTCGGGTTATCAACCACCGCGGGGCCACTCGACTGGGCGGGAAGAAACGCAGTGCACGGTGTGTGGGGAGAATTGGTGGTGAAAATTTTGCAATTTAATAGACAAAACCTGCTTCACACTGGAGAGGGTGACGCAAAGGATCGATCGTGCTGCAAAGATCGGTGCTGCGCAGGCTATGTGTAAATTCATTTGTTCGAACGGACGCGTCCATGAGCGCGTCACGTCGCCATGTCACGCAGCCATCAGCATTGGGAAATGGCAAAAACGAAACGGCAAGATTTCTTCGCCCGTGGGGCGGACAGCCCAAGGGCTGTAGATTAAGCAGTACGGAGCAGCGGCTGCGATGGTGGCAGTGATGGCGATGGCACATTATCATCCTGCGCCGGGTACAAATTACGGAATGCGTATGAATTAAAGATGAACCCGAGCGCACACAAACGATGGCCATGGCCGCTGATGAGGCGAAATATGAAAGTCTGCAGGTTAGGCACAGGCCCCCGGCGGAGGGCTGAAGAGGGTAAGATAAGTCAAATCGACCAATCGGAAATGGGTGCGGAAGGCTCTCGGCAGCCCTCGACAGGCGATTGATTGGCGAGTGAGCTTTTCTTTTCGGAAAATTATTCCCGCTCACTGCACCCTGTCCGCATGTCCTATTGCAGACGCGTGGAAAGCATCCAAACGGGACGTGCATTGTGGGAAAATGTTGAGCCGGTGTGGTTGCGAATCATCATCACATGTGCCGGGTGTTGGTCTAGTGTGATGTGCGGATTCCTGCGTTAATTGAATTCTCGTCCATGGTGGGATAGTGTGGCAACGACTAGTGGCGTGCTTAGGCTAGATAAAAGCTTTCACAATCTTAGCTCGTACGTATTGGATGAGGGTGATGTGTAACTAGTCCGTATACTAATATTGGATTGGGATAGAATTTATGATTCGAAAATCTCTCTTTTAAATAATTAAGAGTTCTGGAATAGATCGCACCCAACAATGGCTTAAACTTTGTAACATTAAGCATGTAATAATGATAATGATAATGACAGTAGCACAAAGATATTGACGTTCCCTGCTTATGTCACATCTTTAAGCAGCACTCCGATAGTAACCCTTTTTTATGCTGCCAACCTTTCCGGTGTGCAAAATGGCCCCCTATCGGTCAAGTGAAATGTCCGACCATAATTGGATTAATAATTTATGAGTTAATGCAGAAATTAATGCGCCAAACGCGCGGCAAGCCATTGGCAGGCGGAACCGGCCACAGCACATATTCGCAACACATTGCGCTTACGACAGAGGGCTGCTGCAATGGTTGCAGCGGAAATCGATCAGCAGCAACAGCAGCCACGTCAGGAAAGGAACGGGAAACTGTCCCGGTTTGGCCTGGCCGCCGCCACAAACGAGGCCAACGTCACATCAATCAGAAAGTGGACGTTTCGTTTACCGCTTCCTATATTTTTTTATAAACGTTTTGTTTTTTGTTTTTTGTTTTTTGTTTCTGCCGGCAGCCTGCTGGGGCCACCGTGCTATCGGAGAAGGGAAACGAGAAGCGTCCCAGCCATCGACGGCTGGCGAGCGGTTTGTGATGAGATCATTTCCAGCGGGACATGTTTCATAAATTAATAAAAAATTAGCAACGCTGCCGATTATTCCGCGCTTGCGAAAACTCATTTGTATCACGTTCACCTGGCCTCCCTTGGGGCGGCCCTTTTTCTGTGGCCACAGTGGATACAAATGCACATACATAGAGAGAGAGAGAGAAAGAGCGAGAGAGTCCAGCATACCTTGTAAAGCTGCAGCATTCCACCCGCCCGGGTCCATCGATCCGTCTCCGATCGTGTTGCAATCGGGAATTAATTGTTCAGTTATTTTCCAAGAATTTTAATTTTTAAAATTGGAATAATTCATTCGTACCTGTTACTGGTTTTGCTAGCGGCAGCAACCCGGTTGTATTGCTGCGTGTTTTTCTTGTCCATTCCACTCCGTACCCGGGTTCGAGCGGGTTTGGGTTTATTTTTATTTTCGATACCATAAACTTTTCTTCTCAAACTCTTGTCAGCTTATGCTATCATCGCGTGTGTCTGGAGGGTAGGTTTTCGTTCTTGGAAGTGACAACCGTGGTATGTTGAAAGGGGGGGGGGGGGAGATGCATTGGCTCGCACAGGAGCCAGCCGCCGGTTCTGCCGTGCTCGGTATCGGTGTTCGATAATGGACGTTTGTCATTGCGTTTGGCTGTCAACCGCAAGAGCAGCAGCGGCAAGCGACGTTGCAGCACGATGGTGGCGTCAGAGTTTCGATCGATCGATCGTCGAATTGATCGATACGATGTCCGTTCGCAATGATGTTATTTGGTTCTTAGGGAGGAAAATAACAGAACGAAACACAAACAAACTAAACACACGTGCATATACGAGCCAGACACAGTAGAATGTTTGAGAGATAAAAACAAGCATCAGAATGGAAACCAGATCATCCCAGAAGATTCTCAACTCGAGATCATAATTCATAGAAGCTGATGCTTGACATTTCGAAAAAATAATCGACAGCTCCGGTGCCCCGGAATGCCATCCCGATCGGACAATTAATCACGGTCGAAAAGACGGCGTCGGAGGACGGCGTACCCTTCCTTTCTGCCAGCCCCATCCGCCTGCTCATGGTCATGCTCAATGGTCGTGTGTATGTGTGTGTGTGTGTTAGTGTGCGAGATTGGGATTAGTTTGTTCCTGTTTTGTGTTAATTGACAAACAAGCAGTGGCCGCAGCAGGCACGGAATTGGCATGTCACATGACGGTTGGAAAATGCGTCACTCAGCCGTTTCTGGTTCAAAATTCTGTGATGAAAATTCATTAATTTTAATCGACCATACCCACCTTGCGCGGGTGTCCGTGCGTGTGTGTTCGTCCTTCTCTAAATGATACACGGTGATACGGTGGAAAAACCCGTTGCTTGTCCCGAGACTGAAACTGCTGTCACACACGAAGAGGCTCTACCTGGCCGGAACGATTTGTTATGTCATCTTGCCACTAAAACGGTTTCTATCATGGACTTATGTGCTCGACGCACACCGAATCCTAATGTGTTCTTGAAAGCGCACGGCATGGCAAACGAACGTGGCGAGCTGGCCAAGTAATGATTAGTCCCGTGCTCTAATCGTACGGCACGGAAAACGAGACGACATGTTGTCACAGCGCTCAAAAACGGACGAAACACGAACGTTTGTACTGTTTTTTGATTGATTAATTGTGACCACGGCTGGTCGGGACTGGGCTGAGCGACGATAATTGGCCGTACCGTGTTTGTTAATGATGACAGTTTGTACCGAAGGCCTGTAACCTGTGCTGCGAACATTGCGTTGGTTGTTTTGGGACAGGGTATCGATGTGGCCGGAATGGTAGAAAAATTAGACAAGATAATTACAACGCGAGCAAGGATATGGTATTGAACAGGATACAAGTACGATTGGCGTTTGAAATGACTCTGAATGATAATAGGAAGAACAGCAGAACATAACGGTGTTACTAATGGTTAGTGTATGTATTATGTATAATGGTTAGTGTGTGTGTATTAGCGTTTGAAATGACACTGAATCGTAATAGGAAAAACAGCAGAACTCAACGGTGTTAGTTAATGGTTAGTGTGTACATGTTATATGGTGCGATGCAGCCACTTCTAATATTAGCATAATGTAACGCATTTTAACGTCTTTAAATGGGTTCAGTAAATTTCTTGGCTGTTGTTCTGGGATTACATCAAGATCAGTTACTTTTAACAAGAGCTTTTGCAATATTCTATAATTGTTAATTATTATGATTATTTATCACAATTTTAAGAATTTACGTGACGCATTCAAACATGTTGCTTTTTTCGATTTATGTCACATAAGACATTATATTTTGATTAATTTGTTTGATTCCAAATGCCATGGTGAGACAACGTAATATCTTTACAGGGTTTACCTAGCCAATCCGGCATCGCCAAAGCGTTATCGGTCGCCGTAAATACTTTTTCGGGCGACGTAAACCCTCAATTGGGCACTGTCATTTCTATTCGAGCCTTGTGAAGTATGAATCGGGCAAAGTACAGAATGAAAGAGTCCTACTTTATATTTTGTTGCTTTCTAGTTATAAAACAACACTGTTTTGCGAGTAGTTTAACTGATGTTTAAGAAAATTCACTATTTTTAAGTTAAAACATAAAAAAATGATTCAAATTCGTTATTTAAAATTTTTAATTCAAACCCATACAACGCAATTTGGTTTTATATATTTTTTTTTAAATTAGTACAGGGTTTACCTAGCCAATCAG
>KI920250.1:8121-32001 GCA_000473525.2 Anopheles melas | reverse complement strand
TTATGCGGTTTAATGTTGCGAAAAACATGCGTTCGCGAATTATTAGCAAGTATTTGGTTTTTCACCCACACCCGGCATCCGAGCGCTAGGGCCCCCTAACAGAACAATGGCCCAGCATTTCAGGGTTTATGCTCTGCGTTTAAATAACTTCCGCGCTCTTTCTGCCTTCTAATGGCGTTGGAGAGAAGAGAAGAAAAAAAAAACGAAACGACGATGGAACAACGCCACCTTCAGCAAGCGGGCAGTTGGCAGCGACGCGTTTTGTTAGCTTTTCACTGTCGTTTGCGTTTCGTGCGGACATTACGGTGTCCCTGCTTCCTAAATAAGCCATTGTGGTGTGGAATTATGGTGTGATTAGTCACGTAATAAAGGCGATATACGGTTGGCGATAGGGTACAGCGAATGCGTTTGGTACTTTGGTGTGCCATTTGTCTTGCTGCGTTGTCCCGGCTGCAACACGAGCGGCGTAAAATTGTGACTCATTGCCATTTTCTTTGTCTTTTCTGAAGGTTTATGTTGCAGAGATCGATTGATTTATATTCTGATGTATTGTTTGTTGGAAAAATATCAAGCTACCTACAAATGTAGTTTAATAATTCTTTAAATGAAATTTTTGGTGTGAATTAACATCTTAATATCAAAATTATTTGTATTACTGCTCGACTAGTTCAGATTAAAATCGTTTCACCATTCCTCGTAGTCTTCAATTGATTAATGTCTATCATAAAATTTCACCCTGTTGCAACACGGGTTTTCCTACAACCGAAAACACTCGACATGAAAAACGGTTGACTTCAATGCTTCCGTAACCGACGAACCTTCTGTCGCGTCTTATCTCGTACAAAGCAGCGCCTCCAAAAGAGCACTCCCCCGAGGATGATTATGTTTTTCGGGCCGGATATCACGCTGCAAACAACAGAGCAACAGACCAAATACCGGTTGCTGGATCGAATGACCTCAGCAACCTGGCCGAAGGCAATCTGCGCCCGCTTGCAAGACCGGGCCCCGCAAGATCATCTATTTTGTTCCAGTTATTCAAATGCAGAACCGTTCACGCCGGGGTCCGGTCATTTTTGAGCTCACACCACTGCTAATCAGACTGAAGCTGAAGCTTCTCTAGTTCACCCAGCGCGAGAGCAGCGAGAGATTTCGAATGAGTTATGCTAATGAAATTACCACCGTAGCGGCATCTTACCGATCGGTTGGCATTGATCCAAGGAAAACCAGTTCGTGCGGTGCTGGCGTTTGGCCGACCGCTGCCAGTAGTATCTTCCGTCCAGTGGGATGGAATTTAAGATGCGTCGATACGATCGGTGACTGACGCAGCTGCCCTCTGGAGGGGGGTGTTCGTTTCGATTTTAACGACACTGCACACTGCTGAATGCACCAGACTCCTGGCTGGGGTGCTAAAACTGCATCGACCATGGTTCGTTCAGTGAAGCGATTTATCTACCAAACCCTTGCAGTGAAACTGTTTTCGTTTCTGTCGTCGTAATGATGATTGCGTTTTTTACTTCTATCCCAGTGTTTAATAGGCTCCCCAACTTGGACTGATTTATATTTAGCTCATAGCGGAAATAAGCAAAAACACTCAACGCAGTAGTTAATAACGTACAGCAAACTAGCAAGTCAAATGAGTACCTTTGTTTCTGTTTTTTTTTGCTTTGCAAAAATGAATAATTTTCTGCGGTTGTCTAAACTCTGCGGCAGCTGAAGGATACAACCAGTCACCTTAAAAGCGTGGTCAATGCCGGCGAACTTCGCTGAACGGACCCTACACATTAAGGGACGAGGGGACGATGGGCCCGAGAGCAGTGTTCATCACCATCATCCGTGTCCTTGCGGGTGCGCTAGTGGTAGCGGTTCTATTATTAGATGCTAACAGCACGGTAGCTCGCTTGGAGTAAATCATTCGAAATTGAGCGTGGAATTTGCTTAAACGGCAATAAATCAATCGCACTGATGCGCGCGGGAGGTAATGAGCACTGAGAGTTGCAGCACAAGGTGAAAATAGGAAATTGATATTTTTTGGCATGTGTGTATGGCGCTTTTTTTTAGAGAAATTTATTAAGAAGAAACATTAGAAGTTAGCGAGGAAAAGAATAAAAACGCATCTGAAATATTGCTTTTTTCACTACATGTATTAATTGACTTTGACATTCAAAAAGATCCTCGTAGCTTAAAGCGAAACTATCTCATAACCATAACTCACTGCTTTAATAATCTAGAATACCATTCCTTTAAAGCATAAAGCATCATAAAAATGTTCACTCGATCGTAGCCCAGTGTGTTCAGATTTGTGTTAGCGCTTCGTTATTTGCGTGCGGCTTATAAAATCCCAAAATATCAATGGTGTATCGATCGAACATTTCCGTTTCCATCTTGACAAGTGTCGATTGTAAAAGGAAAAAAAATTGAAATCCTCTCTACTGTGCAAAACGTGTGATGCTAAATTCAGAACGATATAGGAGCGTGCCAAAAACCAACCATAAACAGAGAAGGGCAAACACACCTTCCTTTAGGCAGACAAACACGGTACGTTTCGATTTGCTTAAGCAAAACCGAACGTTTCCGCGCAAAGATCATCTTCATCATCTTTGCGGACAATTGCTTGCGGCGATCGGTTATAAAAATCAGTTCTAGTTTATGATGTAATAAACAGTGACCGATCTCCTTTCGCTTGCTGGAGCGAACGGATTTGCAAAACAGTATCCTTCAACTGAGCTAACCCACTAGACTAACGAAATGCTGGCTTGTGCTTAATCGAATATGATCACCGCACAAATCGTCCTGAGTAACGATGTCCATGCCGAGGACAGATGTTTATCCGCGTTAAGTAATGGCGAGTACTGATGGGTATTTCCTGCCGATATGACTCACCGTGGATCGGAACTCGAACGCGTGGGGCCCTTGAGTGTGTGGATTCGATTGCACATGAGGAGTGTTTGTGATAGTTTGGATTTCCTTCATTTCGGAGATCAGTTGGAAGGAAGCGTATTATATATGCTCATTCTAAAAGATGGTATATTTTTAGTACAAATTGTGTTGACATTGAATCAAGTCCGGTATGGTTTAGTGCAATACTGTGCAATAAGGAAGGTAGGTATAACCCGTCCTCGAAGAATTTGAATATTTTTTTAATTATTAGAATTGTTAATGTTACTTGATGTTTTGCAGTAATTTATTGCAAGCATTTTTTTAAATATTTGATCTATGAGATTAAGATTCTTTAGGTTGTCTATATAAACATATGAAACTATTAAATGGTGCAATAATGAACAGATTTCACCGTGGTATGATCTTATGCTGAAATATTGAGCAAATTCATAAATTTATACTAAATTTCATAATTAACGGTAAAAAATAAAATTAAAACAAATACGATAAATCGTAAAAACATCACAATCAAAACTTTGTGCTTATTCAATTCCTATTCAAAGATTACATATAATCATCAAAAGGATTGATAAAAATATCTAATATTTATAATTATAGCTGAGAAAAATACAAAAAATTAACGAAACGTAAATCCAATCCCCTCTTTTCTCATTCGTTTGAATTAAATTAACTAAAAAATAAATCGTGAACAAGCCAACAAGAGAGGGAGAGCGAGATTAATTTAATCATACCTCATCCATTTGCACACCCGATAAGATGTTTAAATCAAAGCTAAAACACACTTCCAGTATATTCTATAGCTTACAATGACAAGCAATACATTTGTTTTGGTCGGCCTAATTGTGTAATCTTATCCAGGTCGATAATACACATGATCAAGCAGGCGACCAAAACCTAATGATTTCGTGTAGCGCTCTCGTTCGCCTCACATCTTTAACCCCACATTGCAATACTTTTTCCTGTCGAACCAGCTTACCGATCGTCGCTAGATAACCGATGCGTTCAGATTTTGGCAGCACGACTAGTTCGACGAGAAGGAACTGGCCGCTCATAAATATACATTTGTATTTTTAGCCCAACCATCGTTAGCGGACCAACGTCTTGGCAAAGCTTCGGCTCCAGCTACCATCTCAATGTCATCGCATCGTTTCGGTTATCTGTTACATTGCCCAGCCTGGTACATCAGAGCTGCCACAGAACGATCGCTTTGAACTTTGACTGTGTGAAGGGTCGGGGCGATCGTCCCTCCTGGAAGCCAAGGTACCGGTCAACTTATATGGTAGCTAACCAACGGCAGCATATGTTTGGATGGCTGCTAACAAGCGCACACGGTTGAAGGACCCGCGTGTGGGTCATTTTTGTAACAGGGGAGCCAATGTCAGAGCTAGAAACACGTGCTGGACGCTCTGCTGTTTTGGTAATCGGAGTGGTCCGTTTTTACGATCGACGTGAACGAACATTGGATCGATCGATCGAATTGGATCGAGACGAAGAGCCATGGTAACGGATGAAGAAAAGTTGCAAAACATTTCCACCTTCATGGATGGTGCTTAATCCACCCTCCACTGATGGTCAAGTTTAGGAGCGTGGTACGATTTGCATCCGGCACTAAAAATAAAAACTTACACACTGTCAACACAAAATGGAACTCTTTACATTGATGTGAATGAAGAAACGGATCGTTTAAGATGATATGCTAAGATGCTCCATTGAGTGTGTTGATGCATTTTTTGTATCACACGATCGGTGTTGAGCATGTTGAAATACTAATCTTCAACGCCCATTCAAATCAAGTATGTAGCATAGTTGAAAGCGGTGGAAGATGGAATTGAATCTGCTTAAAAACACTTTTAATCGATTCTTGAATTCGTCAATGTCAAGTACAATTTTTGTAATAGATTACCTAATAATAAATCGCTTTGTTAGTGTGAAACTCTGCATAATATCTTCATATCGATTGAAACACTCCTCAATGACAGCAATTGAAACACAATATCAATGACAGCATCTTTTATGAGATGTGTGCATTCCAAAAAAGTGGTTACTATTCTTAATCTTTTATGTCATTTTATAATAGCTTATGAAAGGACAAATAGATGCATTCTGTTCATAAAAGAATACCAAATGAAACATACAGTATATTCAACAGTTGTGCGAAACAAAGGGACTCTTGAAGTCAGTGACACAGTATTGCCCAATAAATAATTCTATACTTGTAGCCTTGCTCATTTTTTTGTCCTGTCGAGCCGAGGATCTTTTGACTTTGGCTTTACCCATAACACCCTATAAAGCTGCTCCAAAAATGGCAGATGTTACGAAATGTGTGCAAAATGATCGCATTTCGGACGGCTCGAAGCCTTCGAGCAGATCAATTTGACGAGCGCATGGTGCTCTTGAACCACTTAAGCAGCATTCCGAAGCGATTATGATGCATTAGGTGGGCCCTGAACGACAATCGCTTCGAATAGGCGCGCACGTCTGAAAAGAGTGCAAAGTGATGCTTCTGCTGCTGCACGAGTCAGGTCAGAGAAGAAGCACTCTAAAACCAAACCGATAGCGGCTGAAGGAGGCATCTAAAGGAGGTTTTTGTTCCATTTGTTCATTTCTCTCCCTCGTCGATCGGCCTTCAACTGGATGTTTTTCTTCTGCCAGCATTGTGTTCGCTTTTGTCTTTTGCACGTGTGTGTGTGTGTTACTCTTTCCAGCATCGGTATGACATTGCCGGCATCGAAAGAGTTGGCAGTTTTAGAATTTATTTTTGGCACCCGGCAGCGGGTGGAGTCGTCCCTACTTTGCATAACTAGCTTCGGCGCATCTCGTTGATGGTTGAATCGGGAAGGCGGTAGAGATACGCCTTTCGAAGTAGCAAAAAATATGGCAGAGAAATGGAGATGAGAAAAGGCATGACGCTGGTCCACAACAAGCTGGTTCTTGAACGCATTTTTTTATATCTGTGCGCGAACCTCAAGTTCAAGCTTTCGGTTTCATCGGAAAGCGAACAAAACAGCCGCTCGTTCGTGCAGAACTTTTGCTATCGTTCGGCTGCGGTGGAATGAACTGACAAACCGGACCGGACCGAACCGAACCGGAGGAATGTATCGAAGGTCACTGCCGTGCGATTGAACTTTAGAAGGTAAGTTTAAATTGTGCTCTTCCTATCAGATTTCAGCAATGGATGGTTCAAGAAGTAAATGTAGAGGTTGCTTGTCTTAACTAGCATTGACATCTTTCATTTGGTTGACGAGGAACGAAGAGAATGGCTTCAGTTTATTAATTATCAATATTGGAGTATAGTTTTTATGCACTTTTTTCAGCTGTGGCATTTTTTTTCTCATTACATTTATCCTTTTAACCTATTAGTTAAGAACTTTTTCCTTATTACTTCATATTTTACCAATATCTCATCCAAACAAATGATAATAGATTCATTAGCAAATATTTTACTCATATTAGATACCATTATTTTCTTGCACTTTCTCCATGATACAGCAAACATTGCAGCAGTCCAATACATATTATGAGTGTTAAAATTCAAATTACTTCCATCTTTACTAACAGAAACTCTTTGAAAATTAATGCTGATACAATTAGCACCTCTGAAATACGACAAGGTTTGAATGGAATCCATTTGCCAAATTCCTCACATTCTTTGTGAATTCAACTTTATGAATAGAGAGGATGGATGAGCTGTGCTTACGTTGGAAGTGAACACAATAATCCTCCCGCCTTTAAATACTGCAAATTTACAACCGAATCGTAAAGCACAGTAAAGTATTTGTTCTGGGTGAAACAAGTGGCATTTTTTTGTGTGGATGGCATTTAACGAGCACACAATTTCGGTTCTAAAGACGTGATGGGTGAAGCTGAACAAAAATCGATTCTTCTCTTCGATAGTCGGCGCGACTTTAGCCTGAATCGTTGTATTGCGGTAAAGCCTAGTCACGACCAAGCAGAGTGCAGTTGACCTTTGCGCGATTACAACGAGCTGCTTCTGCACGAATCATTGGCCGAAAGGAAGATGCACCAGATCGTATATTTGCTTACCAACCGAGTGAAACACCTGAGCTCTTTTATGCTTGAGTCAAGTGAAGTATTGAATTTGATCAAAGCCTTCTGATTCGCTGTCAAAAGATAGTATTTTGATATATTTAAGTATCTGTATCTGTGGCAATTGTATCTGTATTTTGATATATTTAAGGGGGTTTGTATCTTTACTGGAATTGAAGTCTCTTTGTTTAAAATATTAAATAGTAACTGTTAGTTTTGGTTATTATTAAAGATATGATGAACGCACGTGCATGAAACATTAAAAGTTAATCTAAATATGAGCAACCGGACTAATGGAACTCATTTACGATCACAGTTAAACGTTCGTGAAACGTTACGGCACCTAACACAACAGAATCACTTAAAATCATTCCACCATGCGGCAAAAGCCAGGGCAAAAGCCTTGAGACTTTTGTGTGTGTATTGCTGTATAGCTGTAGCCACCACGCGCGAGATAGCCATGAGAACATTAAACCTGGGTATGGCACAAGCACAGTGCATTAACAGCACCGAACGCAGCGTCGTAGCCGTACCATTGCACATAAAGGGTATAGATGCATTTCCATCAGCACTGAGAAGGTTGATTTGTTTTGTTCTTTTTTCTTTCTTTTCTTGTTTCTATCTATTTCGTTCCATCCACACGTTTTTGTTTTCGGATGATGGGATCGGTGCGTGTTGCTGTGTTTTCGGGTGGGAATAAAGTTTTTCTTTAGTTTCCAGCGTGGGAAGCAGTGGAAATACGGATCGCTATGCTAGAATCGGAAAGATCGCAAGATTGGCTGGCGTCGAGTGTCTGCCGTGGACTCTTTCGTGGCCACCCTCACAAACAAACGTAGACTGTCTGTGATTGCCAACGTAAGCAGATTGATGGAGAAGATACGTAAACGGTTTCTCAAAAAAGAAACACACACACAACAGCACCACCACCGACAAAACTTATCGAAGACGTCATGGCACATGACGTGCTCTACTGACATTACAAAATTGGGCACAGTTTTGAGTAATGTCAGCCGGCATGCAAGTGCCCTGTGAAATATGCGCTTCGTGGGGGATCGGCACTGGTACTGGTAGTAGGCTGGTGGTAGCAAACGTAACGAATAGGGCTCAAATTTCTGTGCAAATGCTATGCAAATGAGTGATGATACAGTGCGACCTTTTCGTGATAGTTTAGTGGATCAAATTAGCCGGTGTCTAGGATTCTTTAGCGAAGCGAACTATGTATGTTCAGGTAAAGGTTTTTTTGCTTTTCGTTTATGATTGTAGGAGTAATAATTGTACGACCAAAATGTTGAATTATTATTAAATAGTACTAGTTTATACTTTAAATATGGTGACTCGAAGAAAATACATGTTTACATCGAATACAAGCGAAGTTACTTTGGTACAGTCGATACCCAAAAATTATAGCACCACTACAATTGAATCCGGCACAAATAGCGCGCATTCGCTAATCTTTCTTTATTTTCTCCTAAATAATCCATTACCCAATTTCCTTTTATTGAAAATCACCAATCCAAATCGCACGAATCGGCTCTCGCCAGGAACAATGCAAATCTTTCACTCGCGAGGTGGTACCATTCGCTCCAAACAAATGTCCAACACCGCCCCCGCGTCCAACACTGCGTCCCGTCCCTGTACTCACCCCACTGCTGACTGTTATTTTTCTACAACATACTTGAGAAGACGTGCTTGCGGCACACAAAACACTCGCCGCAACACCAACAAAAACCCGTGCCCAATTAAAGATTTGAGGGCGCTAAGATCCGTCATCCGTCCGGTTCGGTCGGAGCGCCGGGTCGGCTTCGGGCCCGCTTACCAGGAGCTCAACTGTCGAAGTATTTATGACTTGAGTGCGAGCATTAGTTGGTATCGAAGGTATTGTGTTGCCGTTTTTTTTTTTTGCTTGGGAGTTTTGGAACGGCGGTTAGGGGGCCGTTCAGGGAGTTGTTGAATTTGGCACCGTAACTGACCCGCATTGACCTGGCTTGAAGCTGAAGAAGGGCGTCATAACGAGGTGTGGAAAATACTTCCTGCTTGGAGCTCGACGGTACATAGCGTATAAGGAATTGAATTGCAAGCACAACAAAAAAGTGTTATCGTCAATCGACGTTTGAGTGAAGTATTCGTGCGATAGGAGTCGTGTTTGGCTGATTGAAATCGTGTGTGTGTGTGTGTGTGTGTGTGTGTGATGCATTCCAGACAGATTGCATAAGCGATTATAAATGGACAAAGGTGGTACTAAATAGTGAATAATCGAAGTAAAAAGGTGGTTTTTGGCTCAATTAAAATATTAAAATGGCTAAGTCTTATCTAATGACATAATTTTAAATTATTGTTGCGGTTGATTCAGTTTTCTGTTTCAACTACAGCCAGTTCTGTATAAAATCGCTCTTTCAAACAAAAAACTTCTATGTGCGTATAAGTGAGAAAGCGAATGAGAATTTTATTAGTTTAATTATTAATAATTGGTAAACAAAAAGTTTACTGATGAATTGGGTTGTCTCATACATTTCTTTAAGAAATTGTTTAAATGAATTGTAAATTATAAACGTATAAAGGACCAAATTAAACGCTGTATAATTCTTCAACTCAATTTCAAAAATAACGAATAGCTGTTTTGCGTCATTTTGATAAGTATTAGGCAATTAATTCATACTTTCTCAAAAGAATATCCATACAATGTAAAACTTTTTTGAAATGCGTGGTGCATGCAATACTGAAAACAGGCTCGGCCATACAATATAAATGCACAACAGTACCAACAAGACCATGCAGCCGGTGATGCAACATTTGTGCAATAAAACGCATTGTCCAAAACTGAACCTGAACGCTGCGGTTGAACTTCATCATCTTCACCTACTTTTTAAGCCACCGTTCTCTGTGACATTTTCGTGTGAAACAACTCAAAAACAACACACCCAGTCCATGCGTCAGTTCGCCCTCCGGTACGATATTACATCAGTAATGTCCCACCACTTCAATTACACGTCCGCACGTACTGTCCCCCCCCCCGTGCCAAGCAGTCTTGTTGCTTGCATCCCGAAAAGAAACAAGAGCAAGAGCTAATTTTGCATGACACATTGATTGATTACCCATCAGATAGCTGGGCAGGGCACTTTTTGTATGTGTATGGATGTGAGGAAACTCCTGCTGCGGGTGGTGTGAAAACGAATCACATTATGCTACACGTTTATGCTTCTTCCACCGCTGTACTGAACGCCGTTAAACAAAGGATGGCTACATACACACACACACTCTTTCACACCCAAAAACGCATGTACACGCGTATGGAAAGGCCACCAAAAATGGTTGAAGCTACTCTAGCTCAGTTTTTATTTTTTTCGATGATGAGATTTTGGACAGATCGAGGCCAGTCGCGCGAATCATCATTGAGGTGACCCTCGTGCCATACTACCCCAGTGTCAGCGTGGATTCGATGTCTTAATGCGTCGGCTTTTGGGAACGGAAGCAACCACCGATTGGACTGATATTGCGTGTGCCAGCGGGTTGTTTTGGTGTCTGGCGTCGGTGGGAAAGTTTCGAACGAGTTTGATTTGATATTTCCTTCGATTGCAACGCGCTAACAAAAGCCGACATCATGGTACCGTCAAAGTCAAAGGCTCGTAGTGCTTCTAGTGTTATGTTTTTGCTCGTAAATGTCACAAAACTAATCTCCTGTTCTGTTTCGCTGATTGGAATGATGGGCTTGTCGTCTTGGTGGTGCTGTGAATTTTGTTAGCAGATTGGAATCTTTTTCGATCCATGTTTTTTTCTTCTGTCGCTACATCCTTGAACAGTCACGATTGCGATTGATGAAAAAAAATGAAAACAATACACTAAATTGACTAGACAATTCAGTTTAAGATAAAAAATGTAATAACACATATTGTTTTGTGTTATGTAAAAGTTTGCAATGAAACAAACAATATAAAAACGTAAATATCTTTACTATTACTCTAATGTCCGGGCGACCACAGATAATTCAACGCACCACATGAATTTCGTTTATTGAAGATCTTCTCGTATGCATTTACTGATTTTTTTGTTCTCTTTTTAAAGAATTCATCCAAATGGTTCCATGGTACAGTCGGTATCTCGAACTAATGCCTATTGTAGGTTCTAGTCCGGTAGAGATCAAACCACTCTAAAGGCCGATTTAACCAACGATTGCCAAGTCCCTTAGTGATTTATGGCAGACAAAGATCGATCACGATATTTGAGTCAAATAAAATTTAAAATAGCTAATTTATAAGCTACTAAGCTATTAAAAACTGTTTTGTGTATGTGTATGTTCGCTTTAAATTAGTATTGTGTCAAAGAATATGATTGCTGTGAATCAATTTGCAACATATGGTATCTACTGAATTGCGTCCAGATTTTGTCCAGACTTCTTGAAAATTGTTTAATGGAATTGCGTCATTCATTATTACCGAAACGGGATGTCCCATTTAATCATCATGTGCATTAGTCGTCGGTCTTGAGCTATAGAGTAGCATTTCTATAGAAATTTACCTAATATGTTCAGTCTAACATGAATTAAAATATAACTATGAACCACAAAATGATTTAGATCACTAAAAATTCTGTTAGTTTTTTGTTTGGTGGCGGTCCTGGTACAGTCGTCAACTCGAACGACTCAATAACATACCAGCCATGGGTTCAAACCTAGAACGGTCCGTCCCCCCGAAGCTTGGATTGACTATCCGGCTACGTGGTAATGAATTAAGTCCTGAAAGCCTGTATATAGGTCGGCATGTCCGCGTAGGACGTTACGCCAAATAGAAGAAGAAGAAGTTTTTTGTTTCACACACATCGATTAACATTTTCTATTCTTTTCCATTCTAAAGTTTTATTATGAGGCAGATAGTGGAATGATTTTTAATGCACACAACAATACAATTTATAACAATATTTTTTGTTACTTAGCATTGAATTTGTATCAACCAAAAATTCGACATAATCTGAGCTAGATTCTTTAAATCAAACTCTAAAAATAGTCATAGAATGGTGCAGATAAGGGCTCGGCAAAGTGTAGTCCGCGAGACCATTTTAATGGGATGTTGTGGGCTCACAAGTAATAGAACGTAAAGAGAATAATTTCATTGTAGATATTTTTTGCAGATTACATTGATTCGTTGTTATGAGGTTCAACAATTAATTATATTATTTCATTATCTGGCCAATTTTTGATTGGTTCAGGTTCTTTGCATATTTTTTTACCTCGAATAAATTGGCATTTTATATAAATTTTAGGGCAATTTTCTTAGGACTTGCTAGAGTTCTCAGGGACTGAACCGTTCCAGTAAGTTTTTGTTTTAATAGCTGTCTCTAAATGTGTCTAAATGTGTCCTAAATGTGGTAAAAAAAACTATTGATTTCATCTGTTTATTGAGCATTTGTCACATTTCAGCAAATTGATGATCTTGGTTAAAACAAATCAGGTTTTAATTCAACTAAATGGAGCTCCTAGATAATGAAACACATTTCAAATTGTTGTCCAATTTCTGTTTTGTGCAAATCTCATACCAATATAGCTTAGCAAATTCTCTGATTTACGTTAAGACATTTTCGATAACGTTTGAGCAAGAATATATTTTAGAGCTGCACTTATAAGATAAATTATAAATGAGTAAAGCTTGAAAAAACCGAAAATTTTATGCAGTTTACTAGTCAAACTCCGAAGGAGAAATTATTGCATTTTATCCATAGTAGATAATGCAAGAGCCGGTCTCGTAGTACAGTCGTCAACTCGTACGACTTAACAACATGTCCGTCATGGGTTCAATCCCCAAATAGACCGTGCCGCCATACGTAGGATTGACTATCCTGCTATGGGGGGGAATCAATAAGTCACTGAAAGCCATGCCCCACAAGTGGTATAGGCAGGCCTTGACCGACAACGGTTGTTGAGCCAAAGAAGAAGAAGAAGAAGATAATGCAAGAATCACACAAGTAGCTCATTCCTAAATAATGTGGGCTTTATATAAACAATTATATCTACGGCAGTGCGACTTAAGTCCCATACTTAATGTTCCTCAAAAAGGAAAAAAAAAACGCTAATCATTTCCCGCTGCAGTTTGAAAACAGTGTAAGAACGAATTGAATGTTTTCTGTCTGAAAACTGACTCAAATTCCGATAAGTATTTTTTCAATCCAACTCGGTAATTTTATAGTTTTTCGATCGCTGGTGTAGAAAATATTAGATAAAAATCGATAATATACGACATCACTAAACAAATTTCATATTGCAAAGAAACAAGCTTCTCAATTCAGCATGTACTTACCACTTCTCGATCCATCTGCAGTATGTACTGGAATCGCCCAATGTCGCTGATCGTTAGCTCCTTGCCGCCATGTCCGTGACCGAACCGCCCGGTGTGTCCACTTTCACCCACCACATCGGTCTCACCGATCCCGCGGCCCTCGCTGTAGAACTGAATGTTACGACCGTACAGTCCATCGTCACCATTCACCTCCTCCTGTCCATGCACCGGCTCGGCAGAGGCCGAACGGCGGCTTATATTTAAATTGTTCTGCGGTTGCTGCGGCTGCTGTTGCTGTTGCTGATGATGAGGCTGCGTACTTTGCGTGCCTCGATGCCGATGGGTCGGTGGTGGTGGTGGTGGTGGCAGCTGTCGTGGATGGCCCACACCATACCCGCTTGCACCGCCCCCGCTCGATGCCGACTGATGGTCGGACAGATTGTTGCTGTCGCTTTCCACTGAAAAGCCGTCCTCGTCGGAGGCCCCCGCCGGTCGCGTGGAAATGACCGGATAGCTACTGCGCAACGGGGATGGGGAGCTGTGGCCGCTGCTGCCACTTCCGGACCCACCGGGCAGCTTCGATTTGTGCAGCTTGGGATTATGCACGTTGTATTGTTTGTTCACCATTGTTTCAGCTTGTTTTTGCTACTGTTTGATTTGTTATTTACGTGTGTTTTATTTTCGGAAGTATTTATTGGTAGTCACTGTTTGCTACCACGCTGCCTTCCTTCCGTAGACAAGCCGCACTGTTTCTGGCGCCGTGAATGATTAGCGCTGCTTGTTTCACTTTCTTCACTAAACACTTTTTATCGCCTAATAAACGCAGCGCACCAAAAACAGAAACCAAATATTGGGAAAGTGAACAAATTGAAGTAAAACGATCAACACTGAGACCTCTTAACAACCCTTTGTATGATCAATAAAAATGCCTGGGAACTAATTTTAACGGGGAACGCGATGAGTAAGGGAAATAAATCGATTGGTTTTTTAGATGTACCTAACTTTATAGTGGTGTTATCCAAATTAAAGACATTTTAGTAATACAAATAAAACATAGGTATTAAAAGAAATAAAAATGAAGAAACATTGATAGTGTTTGATATCTAGTTTAAGTTGATGTTAAATTTAAAGTTTCACATTGTAGTCAGATATCAACATTGTATATAATTATAAAAAAGTAAATCCATCAACAATAATGGAAACAAGAGAAACTTTAAAATTACTATAATTTTAATTCATTCCATATCATTCCATATCATCTAAAAGCCTGCAGTCCTCTAAATCATACAGAGTTCAATGATATGCCGTAATCTTTGTTTTGTATTCTTTAAGAACTGGTTCTGTTTGTAAATTAGTACATTAATAAATAATGGTAAATCAAACATCACTAGTAAAAACAACACATATGGACGAACATAGATGTCCCAAATCCCTTCATCACAGAAACTATCGCTGACGCTGCTTTTCAAACACGGTTTCTGAATGAGTTTTCCTTTCACACATTTCGTCATTCATGCGTAAAACCCGCGTTAGCGTTGTCCGAGGTCAAGCGAACAATCGTGTGCACCGTTGCTTCTTTCTTTGTCCATGGAACTGTTCACAACACCATAATGCGTTTTCATGTGCTACCATTCCAAAGACACTTGATCGTATCCTTCACACGGACGTCAACTCTGTTGTTTTTTCTCTCTCAAAATCACTCACATTAGCACCAAAGTAATAGCTCGTGAAAAGTGACGAAGAAAATCATTCCAACATTCACGCGAAAGAAAAAAAAAAATACAAATAACAATCCACTTACACACTCGACACACACTCGACACACACTCGCTCCTTTCTTTGGCTGCGACCAATTGCAAACCGTTAGCGAACGAGTGGCAAGAAACACGCGAAGCTGTACCAACGCACGTACCCGCGAAATGGGGGGAAAACCCGCTTCAACTCGCTGCCCAGTGACGAGTGACCGTAACGGGCGAAAGACGACGAACGACTGCAGTCGACTGGTACCGTGCCGACGAAAGACGTTAGCTGCCCAACAACATCCCCCCATTCGGTGGTTTCGGATCCCCCCACGGAAAGCGAAACCACAACAATCGTGAAGGGACGCACGATCGTATCGAACACGATCGGAGCTTTCAGGGTGAGCTTTTTTGGCTCGTGCGACGTCGGATGGTGGATTTAGAAGGGAAGGGATTAAATAACCCCTACCGCGGCTGTTGCCATGCGTTTCGTTTTCCTTCACTTTTGCTTTCGTTTGCTGATCGGTTTGCTGATGTAGAGTCAGTGCCACGATCAGCTGGATGAATGCGATTGGCGCCACCACTTTCCGTTGCGTCGTTTTGGGAGATTGTTTTCTGACACCTTTGACCGCGTACCAATATGAGGGGAAACATGAGGTGTGTTTACGTTCTCCATTTGATGAGAATACGAGCAAAAACGTTACATTTTGATATTGTAGCTATGCTGCAGAGCATTTAGAATGTAGAGTGAAAGCAATTTCGGACAGAACTTGAAAATGGACTATGCTTTCAGATTCATAAATAAGATTTAGACTTATACTTTGATCGGTTTGCTCTTCGTCTGAATTATGACGATGTCAAAACTTAGTCAGTATGCAAACTTAGACAAAACTTAGTCAATAAACCGTGGTTATTTTTTACTTGATTTTTTATTTTAGTAAAAATCGCTAGTATTTGGTTATAATGATATCGATACGTATCGCAATAAATTACAAAAACCTCTAATGCACTGAAGTATAAACAAATATTCTCTAATCAAAAATAATGACTGTTTTGTAACAATCTGCTTAATAACATAATAGGTTTCAAGAATATCTTAAATAAAATAGTAAAACGAGGTTTAAGTTTAATTTGCACATTTTTACGAATAATAAATAAATCTCTAGAGCTAGCAATACGGCAAAGCCGTCCCTACTGAATAAAAAAATCTCTAGAGCCATAATAAATAAGTAAATACGTATGGAACTATTCTTAATTATATCCTTCAAAATAATTTTCGGAAGCTTAAAGGGCACATGCAAATCAATGACATGTAGGTGCAGTAACCTATATTAGTAATAAATTGCATTTTCAATCCGTTTTCTTAACCAGCTATCAACGAACTAATAGCAGTTCTCAATATGAAAAATAACAACAGAGAAATATACAGTAAATTCTTCCTCCACACAAAACATCATCAACAACTTTGCAGCGAATGTAAGTCAATGGCAACAAATAAACTGTTGCTATTTATTTACCAGCTCGATCACTTTAAAGTGCCCGCACAGGAGTTAGTATGATCCGCCCGTCACTCATCGTCCCACCCAACATGATGGATCGATGTATTGACAGCCCCTTGCAAGAATTGTGCAACTGCAGCGGAACGAGTTCGCCTTCGACACTCCTCTGCAAGCAATCGTGACACGAACGCTGTGTACAGGCGAAGATGATACATGGTTCAAGCTCAAAGCCCCCATTGATGGCCGGTGTGACATGCATTCGCATTCGAACCATTATTAGAATAATGAAAAGTTGTCAGTGTGACGTTTGACCCCAGGTGGAAACGCGCGAAAGACACAAGCTTCTTCAGAAATTCCAACCCAACAGCAGCACGTTCTTATGGTCCATCTGTGGGGTTTAGGAGAAACATTCCAAGAGTTTTTTTTTCGTCCACCACCAACCGTTCTGACACTTCCATCTCATGGTCTATTTTATTGAGATTTTATTGAAGGTGTTCAAGTGTCTTCTGCTTTGCCCTGGCTGCAATAGCAACGCTCATAGAAAATGTTGCCTCATTAGGGCAAAAATGATTGCCTTCAGGTTCTTCGAGGGTACCTCGACTGGAGAGCATCCTCAAAAATGACACACCGAAACACCCAATTACCTAGCCGGTGTATCAATGTCACTCACCGGTGATGGTTCGCTGTGCTTCGAGTCGTTTAATTATAGGCAAATCGTCCGCTCGAGTTTGAGATCTTCTTTCCCCGAAAGGGTTTTCCCCTCTGACCGGATGGTGTTGCTTCTGCTGCTGCTGCTGTTGGATCTCCCCATCCTTGACAGCTGTCAGTCAGATTCTGCACTCGTTTGCTAGCAGGAAAAACACACTACCACACTGCGTACACTCACATTCGAAGGCCACACGACGTGAATCATCGTCACGCAGTAGACTGGGGGAAAACTGAATTGTCTCTCATGTGACTGTATGAGAGGAGATTTCATCGCTTTTTTTTGTTTGTTGTTGATCGATTGTTGATCAGCTCGACAAAGAGTGCCACTTGGAGTGCCGCCCCAACGAAAACCGCTCAAATGTGTGTCCTAAAGATCTATTTTTTAAATTATTTTTCTACTACTGATCATTTCCCTTCTCTTAACCATGTCATGATGCCGCTAAGATATGTTTTAAAATACATTGCCGACAAAAATTCAATGCCACAGCGAATTAAGTGCCATAAAGAGCCATTTTTGCCAGAATATCTGGCACATATGCACCCCCAAAACGGTCCATCACATCAAACAAGGGATGGTCGAATTAATATGCACTAATGAGACGATCTCATTTACAACGGTTTTTGATGAGCAAACAGCGAGGGAAGCTCATTTGCCGCTCCATTATCATCGTGCCCGGTTGCACTGGCCGTCGTGACGGATTCATTTTGCAAACTCCACAGAGCCGACACAACCGTAGGGCCAGCTGGCTGTTCGGCCTTGGATGGTCGGCAGATTCCCACAGCTTGCAGCGGCAAGACATGAGCAGTGTGTTTACAGGTTACGGTTTAAGACAAACCTGAATTGAAAAGCACATGCACGCGTTTGGAAATCGACACTCCAGCAGTGGTGAAGCGTGTAGAAAGTGACGAGGGTGAAGTAATGTTGCTGCGGTGAGAATGAACTTAAAGCTGATATACAAAATGATAGTATTTAAGGGGGAGTTTTAACTCCAGCTAGTTACTGAGTTTAAAATTTTTCGTTTCATTTTTTTAATTTAATTATTGTCTTGAAAGCTATACTTTATCAAATTGTAGAAATGTGACTGTGAAAAAATTGAATCCTACTATATAAACGTAATATTGATTTGATAATATCGATCAAAAATCAAATAAATGTGTACTACATTGCGTGGTTTTCTTATTATTTTATGATATAAGCATTCTTTTTAAATAGCATGTTTTAATAATACATGTATGGATAGGATTTCTGGTGATACAACTCTTCCTGCCACTTAAGAGATATATCTTGAGAAAGTCTTAAATTATTTCTTTTGGTGGAAACTAAGTAGATTAGTATGCATTTAAATAGCATAAGTTTTTTGTTAAAACCAGGTATATTTGTCATTGCATATTCACAATATACATATTTACATAATGGGGCTTACTAATGCCAGATAACCTTTAATTGCAAGGAAAATATGGTTTAATTCATACGTTTTTTAAGCATCAACAGTTTCAAGGTATAAGGTAAAACAAAGTTTAAAAATAATTTTGCTAGTTAAATGTGTTTTTTAACAAATCTTTTTCTTGAATTAATTCGTACAATAAGCTACAATACAATATTTCCACCATCGTATAAATATTTGTAGCTTCTTTGGTCAAATTTCGTAGTTTCAGTACGTGATACACGATACAATCCACTCATAAAAAAAAACAAGTTGAATTCAAGTTGAAAACATCATACAGCAAACCCGTCCTCCCAAGGATGTAACGCATCCTCGTCCCGGTCAGTCGAATTTTGACATACTTTCGTTAAATTATCCCTCCGATCGCACAGTTTATGCTTGCTACAGTTCGATCATTATCCACTCGCGGCGAATGAATATTATATACACCGCGCTTAAAGGTCGCTACGTGGATTTACTTTTCGTTTTACGATACCCTATTTACGTGCCGCATCCCAATGTCTCGTGGAGGGAGTTTTATGTTAACTCTAGGTGCATGGGGTTTATTTTTTTACATTCCTCTTTTTTGACTGGGACGTGCTAAAAGTTCGAACCGCCAAAAGTCGCTTCAACTGCACTGTGCGTTGAGTGAGGTCAAGTTTTATTTCACCTATTTTGGGCCCGTGATGTGTAACATCGGGGGTACCGGGTGTCCTTTTGCCTGGAGATGTTGCTGATGCGACTGGCTTCTTCACCGCACCACGGCTACGTTTCGGCGTGCTTCAAGTTCGAACAGTTTATACTACATCGGCAGCTATAATTAAACGCACTCGTGCACTATTGACCTTTTGCTCGGGAAAGGAACTGCTGGAAGAGGATGCGGGGGGGGGGGGGGGGGGGGGAATGCGAGACAGTGAAGCAGAATTATTTTCGTTCCAAAAAGAAAGAGAGAAGATATTGATGGTGAAGAGGTGTAATAGCTTAGCGATGGGCAGTTGAGCAATGCCTACAGTGGGCTTTATTTAACCAGCATTCTTTCGGGTGTATCGATTTTGTTTTTTTGCTTCCAATTTCAAGCATTACTTTTAAGCGTCTTCCACCATGTCACTTGAATGTTGTGGTTTTGTTTTTACCATATGTTCCTCAGCAAACACATTTATCAACCTGGATCGAAATGGAAGCCTGCCGCCAGTTGGTGCAATTAAGGTCGAAGTGATTTTATGCACCGCCCTTGTCACTCGATCGATGTTTTGCATGCAAAAGAGCTAAGCTTGAAGCTGCACTCATGTCGTCCAACTTGTTTTTTGTTTTGTGGTGCCATTTTTGGGCCATATTTTGCCAACAATTTGTCAATCTTTCGAATTCGCGTGGTAGATGCTACGTCGAGTCAAAGTCTGCGACAATTTATTACACCGATCGTCACTAAACTGTTGTTGATATAACCACTGCGCACTGATAATTTCTTAATCACTTGTTGAATGCAATTTATTTTTAAATGCTTGCAGTATCTCTTTCATACTTTAAGTGTACGATCCAGTAATGATTATGAACGCGTTCTTTCATAACATTTAATTAATAATGAATTATAGCTGGAGTGTTCATTGTTATAGCACCACCTGCCTATCGTCGGGGTATAGATTTTAAAGGATATTTTTGTCATTTTCTGTAGCAAAATTAATTTATTTTAAGTACTACACGATCACTTTGAAGCTTTCCTTGCACACTTGCAGGAGCATTCATCTTGTGCCGCATGCGCCTCTCGGTAGCACGATTTCATATTACAATTATAATTTAATAACATATTACGCAGCACTGGAACTATTAAACAAGGGCTCCGGCCGACGCCAAACTCTCCACACTTTCCGAAGGGTTCATTTTGATGAGCGGGACAGGCGCGGAAAGCGAGGCGATAAACGACGGAAACGATTACATTTTACGTGAACAGGAAAAACAGAAGTGCAAAAGAATGTGCGTAAGGAATTTCCCACCAACCCTCGTGGGGGCCGCTTCAATTTCTTTTTTCAAACGAGCTCAAACCAGCTTGAACCACATTTGCGAGCGCTCGACCAACCTACTGCATGCCCCTCTGTAACCCCCTTTGTCGATTAGTAACGATCTGTCGAGGGCTTAGGGGCAGCTTCGTTGAACATGTTACGCACCGTGCGGACCTCTTTACAGTTTCGGTCGCCGATTCCTACGTATGAACGGAGTGCAGGACATCCAATGCGGAACCTGATTCGAACCCACACGACCCAGTTATGAGCCCGAAATTGTTTGACGGTGGAATGGCGCCTAGCTTTTCAAAGACGCTGGATTGTGTTTCGGTTTCTGTTTTTTATGACCTCCCCTTGCTGCGCTGTTAGTACATGGCTTTCGTGCATGTTAGATTTGGGTAGAAAAGAAGGAACGAGAGGCCAACATTCCTCAACCGCTTAGAGGTTTATGTGTTAAAAGCCAAAAAACAATCAAAATAATCAGCCCCGATTCGATGCGAAAGGTTAGCGAGCGAAACAAAGGAGGAGGAAAAATCTCACCCCTCTTTGAAGGCGCGGAATCATTTCCCTAAGCCCAACTTTACGCTCCGGAACGAATCTCGACGACACAACAAAATATTACACATATTGTTTGATGAAGGAAAACAAAACCTCCCGAGACTGTCGCTCTGCAGTTTGGAGCCGTGTTCACCATTCCGCTTTGTCTCATCTTCCCGGCTGCAACATAATTTTCTTCCCACGAAATTATAGCCCGCTTGTGCCGTCGATCGACATTCATACATACATACAGCTGTTTGGGCTATCCTAGGGTTTTGCCTTACGCGTTGCTGGTGGTTAATTTTGCCCTCCAAGTAGACGACGCGTGTTGCCGAGTGTGGAGCTTACGATTTTGTGTTCATTTCGTCTTTTTATTTCGTCTTCTTCATCCCATTTTTCTTTCACGATTCGATATCATAAAGATCAAGCAGGGCTGGTTGGCGCGAAGGCGAAGATCATGCTAATCGCAAACTCAAGTCACGCACGCGATAATCGATTGAGGGGATGATGGACGTCGTCGATGTTTGAAAAGCTTTGAAAAATGAGTGAAGAGCAGAAAACTAATAATGCCCACAATGAGCAGCATTTAAACCGATGTTTAGCTGTTCAATTTGCTTGTACCTTAGCGCCATGTAATACTATAATCAGCTTCAGTAGAACTGGCGGATGGAAGGCACAGCGTTTTGGAGGAGAAAATCGTGCGGAGAAATTATAAACGCAGGTTGAGCAAAGCAAAGTGAGGGAATAGGTAAATATCACATGCAGATGTATGTACACAATTTTTGCAGGGCGATTATTTGTTTCTTGTCTTTCTACTTTAAATATAAAGCAAAATGTTAAGCAATAAGTGTACCTTATTAATCATCATTTCATTCATGATTTCCTGAATCATTTTAAATTGATTGAGCCCAAAAAATTAAAACGGAAGCGAAAACAGCGAGTTTTTTGGATAATACCGATAGTATTCTAGTAACATCCAACTAGCCTAACAAAATGTTAAGAATCGTTTATACTAAAGTATTTTTCTCTTCAAATTAATTTGTAGAGTTCAGCCATCAACGAAATTTACATCGTATCGAAAAAATAAATAAATAAATATAATAACAATGAACAAACAGATTCATAAATATTCAATTACAATTAAGTATCATAACACAGAATTATTTAATAGAACAGAGATAAAACAAACAAAAATCAACCATGTTTTTTAACCAAAGCTAAATATTTAAAACAAATGAAAAGTAAACCTAAAGCATAGATCTCCCAGTTTCATCATATTCTTACGACACGGGTGACTTGTCTATTGTCGCACGGCACCATCAACCACGACAAATTGCAATTGATTTGTCTCCTCCCCATCGGTTTGGTCACATCTTCAGCTGGAGCTCAATTGACCAACGGATCGATCTGGAATTCGATCTTCCGCGTGATTGTCGACGAAAGGATCGAGGATTGCGCCGCGTTGCGTCACTGCGGGCCGTACATTAAACTCCTGTCCCTCGAGTGCCCTCCCGAACCCGACCAGCGCACGGGTTATGTCATTTGCTCCGACCGAGGGAACGAGAGTTCCACAAGAAGAAATGCAGATGTGACGATGGTGATGATCATCATCCCAGCATCGTTGCCGTGGTCGTGGTCGCCGGCGCTATGGTTAGTGTTTTAGTGGGCGTAGAGCGGGTCTGAGCTGTGTGTGCGGTGGTTTTGTAGATTTGGAGTAAAGAAACATAAAACGGCATTCAGTGATGTCTGTGTTGTACCACAAAACTAGATACAACCCCATAAACGGTTTTCATTTCTTCTAATGACTATCACCCTTACTACCCCGGTTCCTGAATCGTTCCTCTGGCATTGATCGTCGGTTACACGACGACCTACTTTTTTTAGGAGGAGACGATTCCAATTCCCGACTGGCCCATTATTTGGATGCTCCGATTTGTGTTTCGTGTAAACATGCAGTGCAGTGGAATGAAGGAAGAAACATGAGGCATGATTAACTCTAACCGAAATCGTAATGTTTGGGTTGTCATTTGCTGTTGCACCTCACCTAAATCGATCGGCTCTCCCCGGTGGGATGTTTGGCGATGGGAAAATTTGCATGAGCAAAAGCAACTCGACTCACGCCTTCCGAAATGTTTTGTTGCTGTGGGAAACCGATGCCTTCCCGATCATGATGTCGAGTAAAACTGCAATTCACGTTGTTTGTGTGAAAATCCAAACACCAATGCTTGCCCTTTTAAGGGAGCGTTAAGTGGGGGAAAAGTGGGGTTTGGATTGACTCGAGATTGTTCAGTTAGCACAATGTTTTGCCAATTAATTGCAAAAGGTGACAACATCTACCGGATGCATATTGTTTGGTTCTCAGCGTGAAGAGGAATTTTCATTTGACAAAATCATTTATACAAGTCGCTACAGCCTAGTAGCTGTCCAGATATTTTCTCTACCTGTTCGGCTATTGGAAACGTATTGAAATTTATATTAAATCTTCAATTTTGAATAATTGTCGTTTTAATTTTATACCAAGCCAATTTGATTTGATTTGATTTCATACCAAGCCAATTATTTAACTGAAAATGCAGTTTTTGCCTTTAAAACAATGATTATGGTCGAATATTGGTTTTCTTAATACTACATAGAATCTTTAACCCAAAGTGAGTTGATATATCAGGTGGTCTTATCCAGTGCAATTTGACGTCTTAAAACGAAAATAGGAAGAAAACCTGGTTTGACAGTTAGATCCATAACAAACTGGATGCTTTGATGATTTTTCTATG